>OMKK01084493.1:0-10103 GCA_900302305.1 Polymixia japonica
TTTCTTTGGATGCCCCCACCCCCCCCAAGTTAAAACTTGACTGCTGTTTTTAACTCTATCCAGCAGTGAGCGCTACAGTTTCTTCACTGACTCATAGCAGCCTCAGACTGTACCTGATACTGTACAGATAGGGAGAAGAGTGATGAGGACCAATAACAGGAGGAAAATGTATTTCACTGGTGGGTTGTCCCAACAGATTGCCTCATGGGAAAGTTAATCAAGCTGGTGGAAAACATCTAGCGAGGCGTTTCTTTTTGCATGCCTCCTTCTCCAGATATCCAAGGAAATGAGGTTGTGGAGTTTAAAACCACACTTTTCGTTCTGCAGATGCACAAATGTAGAGTTTTTTCGACCGACCCTAGAAGGGCTATGGGTGTATTGAGCAGCGTACCAGCCATGTTCGCTGTGAAGCAGCGTATTGTTGTATTGTTGTAGCAAACCTTCCCTGGATAATTAAAGGCTAATGAAAAATGAAAGTTTTCTTACCCATGTCGTCCTCATGGTAGATTATAGAGTGGTGATCTGTCCGGCTGCTGGTGTACCTCTGGACAGGATCTATATGATACGTTCCATTGTCTGTATGAATGGAGCCCTCAAACTGACCCTGTAGCACTGAGCCATGGCAGGAGGAACCATGCTCACCTACAAGACCAGGCAGACAGACAGACAGACAGGCAGAGAGACAGGCAGGCAGGCAGGCAGACAGACAGACAGAGATACAGACAGACAGACATACAGACAGACAGGCAGGCAGGCAGGCAGGCAGTCAGACAGACAGACAGACAGATATGAGAGATACCACATGAAACATAAAGATTAGAGATAGCGGACAGACAGAAAGTGGGGGACACATACAGAGCTAGACAAGAAAGATGAGGTGAGGTGGAGAGGAAGAGGCAGCAGTGAATTCACTTTCAATTCAATGAATTCATCAGTTTTCCCAGTTAAAAGACACTTATATCCAAATTATAAGGAAATGATTGAGAAGGAAAGCTCCATCATTATAAGATCAATTCTAGCTTCAATTTCAATTTTGAGTTGAGTGAACTTCAAGTATAGCGACTCCAACGCTGGTAGGCCGTATATCCTTGTCATACATACCCTCTAGTGTCCCTGAGTATACATGAGAGAGGTCTGTGGCTGTGGGACCATTTTCACCGACCACCTTGAAATCTTCTGAGAAGCCTGTTGTATCTCGCCTCAAATGCAACCGGAAAGTTCTAAGGCGGGAAACACACACACAAACACGTGTAAATTATTAAGTAGGCTGTGTACACACATTGTTTGAGCAACAAACCTTTACCTAAAATGTGTGTGTTTTAGCTGTTATATCCACAATTATGGCCACAGTGTTTCAATTTGGGTATCCTTTCACTTGATCCCTCTCTCTCATTAGCTTGTTTTCCTGTGTCAAGCAAGTAAGGAGGTCAACGTGGAACACACACGCACGCACACAGCCACAGAACCACACACCCACACAGCTCACACATGTGGTAAAGCTTTGTAGTGTTGTGAAAGGTCTTAAGATCTATTAACAACACGTGAATGGGGACTGATTAATGTGCGATGTTGGTTATTGGTTTAGGAACAGGATTAAAGAGTGCGATTCAATCACAAGAACTCTGTATATCAAACCAGAAAAGCTGTATATTCAACAAGGCCTTTGAAGCAGCAGCCACATTTAAAGAAACATCAAGCCACCTGTGGAAAGCTGTGAAGTCCAGCTGCAGTGTGTGGCCCTGGGACTGTGTTGACCTTCTGGCCCTCTGGTGACCCCTGTGGAGATCCTCCCTGTTGTATGACAACCCTTCATAATGCCTTATGTAGGGGCTAATGCCACTCACAGCACCTGGAAATGGGGAAGATTGAATGACTTATTAATAGAAAATGTGCTTTTATTTTTATTTTATTTAACCGTCATTTAAACGAGATCCCATTGAGCTTTTTTCAAGAGAGACACGTCCAAGAAAGTAGCATCAAGACAAACATAAAAGCTGCAGACCAACAACACACAACGATGTGTAAAAATGAAAACATGGTCACAACATGCAGATGGGGAAACTTTTTTAGATGCACAATAAAATCTGGGTTTTTGCTTCACTGTGATTCTCAGTGTAGTTCCTCTTTAATGATGGGCTGTACCCCATTATTCACAACTAACGAGACAAAATATTAAGATGGCTAGAGTTGACCACAACATTCCAGCCAGGGCAGGTTGAGACATGCCCCTCTCTGGCTGCGTAAAGACTTCCAGCTGTGCCGAGGAGAGGCCTGGCCACCGAATGACTGACTCATGAGACGAAAAGTACAAACGCTACATAAGCCCGCATCTACACACCCACGCATATGCAAACACTCGTGCCTACAAATACTTGAGTGTGCCAGCGTGGATATACATTCGCCTGAGGCACACATACACACACACATACACACACACACACACACACACACGTTCCAAAGACGTATTACCTGTAATCCATTCACAACAGTTGACCAGCAGCAGCATTAGCCAGTAGCATCGGACACTCATGATCTCTTCATTTGTGTGCTTTTGTTCTCCTTTCTCTATGTGCTCTTTCTCTCGTGTTGTTCACTCTTTTTCTCTCTCTTTTCATTCCCTCTCTCCTTGCTTCCTTTCTCAGCCTTTTACCTGTGGTCTTCCCTCAGTGGAATGCGACCATGCCAGAAGTCAGCGCTGAGATAGGAACACTCACACAGTTGAGAGGCATATTCAGACTTGTTTGCTAGCCTGCTGTGAGTTATAAAAGAGTACTTTTGAATGAATTTGTACTGTGAATCAGGAGAGCACTGTGTGGTAAAGGTAACAATAGGAAGCTAGTTTTATTGTAATTGCCACATTAAGCTCAAATTGGCACGCTGAGTCCAAAATTAGGAGTGTAATTCAATATGTCAAACATCAAATACTTCATCCTTGATTGCTCCATTGAAGATAGAACACTATGGTTGACAGTAGAACAATGACTGACAGTAGAACACTATGGTTGACAGTAGAACACTGACTGACAGTAGAACACTATGGTTGTTCAGTAGCTGACAGTAGAACACTGACTGACAGTAGAACACTATGGTTGACAGTAGTTGACAGTAGAACACTGACTGACAGTAGAACACTATGGTTGTTCAGTAGCTGACAGTAGAACACTGACTGACAGTAGAACACTATGGTTGTTCAGTAGCTGACAGTAGAACACTATGGTTGACAGTAGAACACTATGGTTGACAGTAGAACACTATGATTGACAGTAGAACACTATGGTTGACAGTAGAACACTATGGTTGCTCAGCGAATGATTGCTCTGTGAATATGTGTCATTGTAGAAATGCAAAAGCAAGGCCTTGATGAACAAGAGGATTAAAAAATGTGCATTTGCTTAGGATGTCATTGATAAAATAAAAAAAAAGGCACATGATACATACACATGATACATCATCGATACATATTATTCATCCATATTTTCCAGAAAACCACATATCTGATTATAGACACATCTCCTCATATTGTGTGGGAGAGAAAGTACTCAAAAGAGTCCCCAAAATGAGAAGTAGGTACCCACTCATATGACACATACTCTGACAGAGGTATTCCGTTTTAGACCATTTTGAGGAACATCAAGTTCTCAAGAGAAAATATAATGCTTCTTGACCTGGAAATGAGGTCATTACTGTAAGACAAAGGTTTTACTACTGAAAATAGTGGCATGGGGAACAGGATTGTGGATGGTTTTTAATGTAAAGCAGAAGTAAAAAAACCCTGGAGTGTGATTGCACATATGAAACCCTTGACTCATAATACTGACCTTCTAAAATTGATATTCCAAATATGGCATTAGAGGACACGCTAGTCAACAAGTAAAAACGTTCTGTACACTAAAAAGTTGATATTCAAATATCCTCAGATATCCTCTCTTCTGTGCCATATGGGTTTCATTTAGTAGGCCCTGGTGTGTTGCATAAATAATTGAGAAAAGCTGAGAAGTGCGTAGGCGATGAAGGATGTAATGCTGCTCTTTGTTAGCCTCCAGACCTGGTGTCCCATGATGGTTCATTCACATGGCACAGGTCAAGATATGGCATAATGAAGGTCAGAGCTGTGCCAAGACTTGCATCAGAACATGCTGTTACCCATAGGAGATTTTGTCAACCGAGTTATGTGCTATACTTTAAAAAGTAGGTATCATATTTTAAAATGGTGGATATCTCTTGTTGGAAGCAAACTCTTCACAGTCACCAGAACAAGACGTTCTGCTTCTGAGAAAGACAGCATTTTTTGTTTTAGTACATTTCATGTGGATGCATAAACTCAATGTACTCCTTTTGAGTTTATTGGTCTAGTCTTGAAGGTTTTCTTTGAACTGAATTCTCTCCAGTGTAGTTTACAAGACAGTTTCCTTGCACTCTAAATGACTTGGTAATATGAGGCGATTCAGGTCATGTTTTCTGATTTGTATGGTCTGACTTTCTCATGATGATGACATAACAACTCCATCTTTTATAGGTCCTATTTGTGTCTTGGCTAGTTCATGTCCAGTGATATAAACTTAACAGATGTCACACTACGGCAGTTATAGACAGGTTCTTAGATACTTCAGTCTGAGATACTACTACAGCCACTATACTATACTACACCATTGCTCCCTAAGGTCAATGTTTTACTGCCAAGTTTAGAGCTCAACTTCCCCCCTGCCTTTAATCATCATCTGACCGCCTCCCCCTGACAACTCCTGCCTCACACCGATTGGCTAGAAGGGGATCACCCGGATCGACACCACAGACAAAGATACACCCATACGAGACAGGCATGAGCGGACATTGGGGCTCACTCAGGCATACATGCACACACACACACACACACACACACATTCCCATATGGAACCACTCTCCTTGCAACCGCACTCTGAAAAAAGAAGTGCAGTTCAACACCTTCATGGGTTTGCAATGTAGAGGCTTTATGATGTAAAACCTTTTCTTCCAGGCTTGTATGCATGGTCCCACCTCAAACTCAAGCAAAACAAAATAAATACTATTAAAAACTTAATTGAATAAGTTGCATGTTGTGGATGTTGAACGTCTATACAAGAGACTGCAAAAGTCTACCACTTTGTCCCATTGTAACTATTAATATTGAGTGATTCCCTTTAATGATGTGAAGTTTAGGATATGCATTTACCAATGACAGAGCCTCGGTCACACAATGTCCCATTCCATAGCAGTTAATTTTCTGAACAGTATGATCATAGACTTAGCGTCAAGATGGCTTGCTAACTCCATGTTTTCGTGAATGGAACAGCTTGCTTTCTGTCAAGGTTTTGATAATGCCAGCAATTGGTCTTGAAGACAAAACAATCCTGAATCACGATTTTTTTGAATCACTGAAATGAAAAAGATCTTTGGAATGCTTTAACTCTGCTAAAAAATGACAACAATAACATGAACAACAAAATTATTGCACAGAACCCAGGTACCTAATTAAAATCCCCTTGGGAGCTTGTACTTTTTAGTGTGGGGCAGGAGTGCGTAGGGGAGGTTACTATGGGACATTGACTTTAGACCAGGAGGGGACTGAAACACAAGGAATGTGACATGAGCTCAGCAATTAATTACAGAGGTATACAAAGTTCTCAGTTTATTCCTGCCTCACTCCCGTGAGAGCTCATTTAAAGGGCTACACCACTACACCACCAAAACCCTCTCTCAGGGCAAACCTTGGATAATAAAATTTCAGGACAGAGAGTCCTGAGACCATTATTAAATCCTTGGATTTTGTTTTCTGCATTGTGATTGGTTAAGTCTTGTAATGCAAGCATTCCTGAGAGAAAAAATCAAATCAAATCTGGTCTGCCCATCCTAACCAATGTCGTCAGTTCTGGGAACGCGTTTGTGTGTAGATTTATCTGGTCTGAGTTAAATGTTCACATTCAGTTCTCTCCTGGGGGTGTAATGTTTTTCACATGAGGTTTTCTAAAGCGGACCAAATTTGTTTAACATGGATTTTTTTTCTGGTTTGCGCTGAGGCTAATTCAAACTAACACTACTCATGACATTCAACCTCACCCTACAAATGTGTGGTATGTACTGTCACACAAAAGATCTTGGGATAATTAGTGAGTCTATGAGAACTTAACAGGATTCCTTAGTTCTCTGTGGGTTCATAGGCTATGGGAGTTATCAAATCACATTAATCTACTGACATAGCCAACTATTAACCCTTTCTAAGACTTGACCCACTTCATGAAGGGCTTTGCACGTCCCTTTCTTCAGGCCTGGGCACTATACAATGTCCAGCCTGTGTCATGCTCCATAATGAGTGTATTGTATTCAAGACCCAGACATAGATCCGCGCAGAGCAGATAGGCAAGCTGCCATTCATCATTGTCTGTTTAATGGACATGTGTCTAGGATTTGCTTATCTGGTGCCCCTATCTAGTCAGACATAGCTGAGATAGTGACATTCAACACTTCGAAGGCAAATGTGTGTTTTTTTAAATTGTGATCATCAACGCGTTTCAGCTGTGGGGAACTTTATTAGAGCTGACCAAAGTTTGGAAAAGTACTGACCTCTAAACCACAAGGTAGGATGATCCATAATCCAATAATAAAGGCCTTGAATAATTTCTTAAAATTTGCACCTTATCATTGTTACAAAAATATCAAATATTGGTTGATTGACACAGAATCTCTGTCACCTTGTATGTGTTTTCACTGCAAGTCTGCGCTGTTTGTATCTCCATGTATTTCCATGAAGTTCACAGTCCACAAGTAGCTTCTGACCTCAGCTATGTTAAACACAAATACACAGCCTCTTGAAAAGAGAAAATTAACATCTTATCAATGATTTTAGCAAATAGATTTTCTTACACAATAAATGTTTTTGAAGGGAAAAAAGGCTAAAAGTGGAAGAGAATGAACCCCTGCTGCCCCTGACAGAAAAGAAGTAGTCTTCTCTTTGAGAGTCTTATCATCCGTGATACAGTACATCTCTTATCAAACAGATGCTATGATTGATATTGATTTCAGTCCAAGAGAGGACAGCAGGTTAACTGAATCCTCAGAGCTCGATTGCCAAATCCTATTCACTTGCAGTGCAATACCCCCACCTATAGACAAGTCTTGAAAACAAAACCCATATAGAAGCTAAGCGCCATCATTTCTGCATGGTGCTGCTTAATCCCGATGGCCTATGTGAAGTCCTAATGAATTGCCAAACAACTGCAAATGATGACTAAAATGAGAGCCAACTCAATTCCTGCTTATATTGTGACATAACAACACACATGAATCTTTTTTTAAGTGTTGTGACACACAATGCAGCGAACCATTATTATAGTCAGGTGACAAATAATGCCATGGTGACAGGCAAAAAGAGTAGACAGGGAAGACTTCAGAGTCCACAATTGTCATGTCCAAATGTATTATATCATATATTAACTCATATATTACTCTTTCTGGTTTCGCCCATCTGCATACGGTATAGTATTTTTTATGATAATGATGTTTAATTACTAATTCGACAGAGGAACCATGAGCAACTTATGGAAACATTTCAGAGTATATCAGCAGACTAAAAAAAAGTCACTGTAGACTGAAGGCCTTGATCACATTGCTTACTAATGCCCAGAAATCGGAAACATTACTGCTTGCCATTGTGGACACAGGGCATTGACGTTAACAGCAACCCAGAACAGCAGGTCAGGTGAGGTCTTTTGGATTGGCAGTTTACAGAGCAACTGCAAGGGTTATCGTCAAAGAGCTTCCCATCAACTTAACATCAGGAAACACTGCGTGATACCGGCTCTGCGGTGAAAACAAAATAGGGCACTGCCAAAATAAATAAAGCAGCCTTGTCCAGTTCTGGGTTGCTGTCAGTATGCATAATGTTAAACCCTCGACAAAATGGAGAAAACACGACCTTGTGTTCACCCAGACAGTCTAAGATTGTTCTATCTATGAAGCCTCAACAACATTTGTGATTTAGCACATTTCTTGCACAATGTTCCTGCATACGAATACACTGAATCTCCATGGGATATTATTGTTATGCTTACAAAAAATATATATATATATATATTTTTTTTTTCAAGGTAGTCAACAGCCTCTGCTTTAGCTTTCCACCAGAGGGGACTTGATTGTCAAAGACGCTGTGTGCTATGTAAAGTCCATTAATTGATTCTTTAAGTATGTTACTGTCATTCACCATGTAGCCTCATTTTCACATTCATGAAGTCTCATTCTGCTTGTTCGGAGGCACTCTCTAAGTTCACTATGTTATTGGTTTTACATTACACAAGAAACAGCAGCCATACTTTTTCAATGTACACATCCTGTCTACTTGAACTATGGTTGCATAATGGTTAACACAGGTCACCGGCTTAATACATGTGGCACCTTATTCCTTCACCCATATGAACAGCATGCGGCGGTGGAGAAATGGATGTCAGTTGCCTCTCATCGCCCACAGTGGGTTAATGACCAAAAAGCTAACTGTGTCACTGTCCGTTATGCAATGATACACACAGTGCATCTAGATAATCTGTTTAGCACGAAAGGTTATTTGATGTCAATGATACTTTGCTCAGTAGGGTCACATATCTGTCAAGAAAGCTTCCTTTAAAGGGTTATAAATTCACCAAGCAAGTTGTAGAGAGGACTTTTTGATATGTCCTCAATTGTGTTGCCATTACGGCATGGCCTTTTTTTTAACTGGCCTTTTTGGTGAAATCAGTTCATTTAAAAAAAAGGTGAGATGTTTTTCCCGCAAATTGTTTCTCTTCATTCTGTTTTCATGTTAATCACCGTGTCATTGTCACTGCTATTCGTGTTTAATCACTGTGCCCATGAAGTAAAACTGAAAACCCAAAAGTGGTGGCTTACCAATCGCTCAAATGAAAAAACTATTAAAACATGCTTCTTATATAGATTTTTTTTTTTTTGTATTTCTGCTTTGTTATAATATGTACCTTTTCCAATATGTTGTATTGCCTAGTACCCTGTTGTATATACAGTATACAGTATATCTTCTATGCTTGCCTCTTCCCAAATTCATTGCTGCTGCAATGGCCACATTAATTAATAAAGAGCAATTTATGATTCAATAGAGGGCGCTATAACATAACTGCGCAATGGGAAACAAACTAACCGTGAGGCACCCGGAGAGGGATTGCCCTTCTTGAACGTGCTATCCTGTAGGCTCCTGCAGGGGGATCAAGTGGTGCTGCCAGAGAGCATGGAGGAAGGACTTGGCTGAACAGAGGAGGGAAAAGGGGACACCCCTCAGAAATGGAAACCAGCCACATTTCCTAGCGGTGTCAGTGGGAGATTGGGTGGGGCTCAGCAAGAGAAGAACAGCATAGCCAATACCTACTGTACTGTAGCACCTCTCTTTGTCTGATACTGCCACGAAAAGGGATTTTACTTGTACTTTTGACTTTTTATTTGAAGTACAGCTGAACTGGTCATATTGATTTTGAAGCTGTATGGGAACCCTGTAAAAACTGAGCGTAATTGTGGACATAACAGGCAATACGTATATTTTGGTTAGCAAACGTGTGTGCAAATAAAGTGTGTACTGACTCTGTGTGTGTGAGTGTGTGTGTGTGTGCGCACGTGTGCACTTATTTACTTATACTGCTGATGACAAATGACAATTTGTTCTCTAAATGGAGCCATATGTCCAACAGTATGAGGGCGATGCATGGGCAGGCCAACCTGTTCTCAGCTGGTGCACTTAAAGCCATAAAACTTAATTTACCACTGTCTGGGATCAACAGGGGAGAGGGACATGGATAAACACCATCCACCCACCTCAACACCACACACACACACACACACCTGCACACATACACACACACACACACACACACACACATTTGTTTTATGCAAATATTGTTTATGTATATACATTCATTTACTATTTGCATTAACGTTGTAGGCATTTATATAATGCTCTTATCCAGAGTGACTTTTAATAAGCTTGGAAAAAGTTTGAATTCTTAAATTGCCAGTATAAAAGACAGTTAATAGTAAGGGGTGCAAGGATCAAAGCCACAGTTCCCAGACAACTGATGTAACAGCAACTCCCGTCTAAC
>OMKK01084504.1:0-10653 GCA_900302305.1 Polymixia japonica
TGACCTGCATTGGCTGCTACGTCTCCTGCACAGAGGACAAGCTGGTCACCCCCGGCAACTACCTCACCGCCCACCACTATCACAGCAGGAGGCTGAGAGCTGTGAGTGGACTCTGTGTGTGTGTATGTGTGTGTATGATGCGTGTACTCTACGTTTGGGCACTTTTTATGGTTCATGTGAGTGAATAATGTGTACAGACTACTCGCACTACAACATACAAAACAGTTTGATTTAGTTCAGCAGGCCAGTGCAGACAACAGAGTACATCGAACACAACAGAGGACAACATCCCCCAGTCAACAGCATTCACTACTGACATCAGTACATCATCACATCAAAAATGATTTACCGTGTTTCTGTGTTCTAGTGACCTAGTCCTAAATGTCTAACCCAACACACACCCAGGTGATCACGCTGCAGAGGTACGCACAGGGCTGGCGGGCCAGGCGCCAGACGGAGCAGCTGAGGAGGGATCGGGACCTGCGGCTGGCCTGGATGGAGATGGAGGAGAGGAGGAAGAGGGAGGAGAAGGAGCACAGCCGCAGTATGGACCCATGCAGCAAGGAGGACTTAGCCCAGCTCTACAGCGCCCTGGAGAGTAGGCTGTCTGCCTGTGTGTGTGGAGTTGTCCGTCTGTTTGCCTGTCTGTCTCACTGTGGAGGCTATGGAGCTGTGTGTGTGTGTGTGTCTATCTATGCATCTATATGTGTGTGTGGCTGGGACTGTCATTTTTTTGTGAGTGTGTGTGTGTGTCTGTAGCTATCTGTGTGTATCTGTGTGTGTTTTGTATCTCTGTGTGTATATCTGTGTTTCCATGTTTGTATACGTATGCGCGTGTGTAACTGTTCCCTGCGCGCGGCGTGTGTGTGTGTCAGGGTGGAGGTGTGAGGAGACGGAGCGTATTGACACCACGCTGCGCGGCGCGGAGAGGAAGGCGGCTCTCTGCTCCCTGCTGGACGAGGAGACTCGGCTCATCGCCTACATCGGACGCCACCGCATCGCAACGCGCCACGACGACTGTGACAAGGCCGTCAGGGCCTTCCTCGACAAGGTCAGCAGTCACTCGGCAGCTTTCAACATTCATTGTGACAAAAACTTATAGTCAACGTTTCTTTCAAAAATAGCTCTTTGGGTGGTCCTGCATCGAAACATTGACACAATAAAAGGTGATAAGGAAGTATATGTTTAAAGGTGCTATCCGTAAGATCTCCGCACTCTACAATAACTACAATAACAAATATAACAAAAAAAATAACAAAGAACTACAATAACAAATCAAAACAAGAAGCACTGTGTTCTGGCTTGTTCAGGCTGAGGGGAGGAGCTACGTGTTGATGGACAGGCTGAGGGGAGGATCTGTCTGACGGGCCGTCAAAGCAAAACAAAGACCAGGAAGTAGAGGAAAACAGCACCACTGAGACACAATGAAAACAGAGAGAGGGGAAGCTTTAAGACAATACATTATAATGCGGAAATTCATTTTATTTGATTTCCACATGTTACAGATAGCAGTTTTCTCTTGGATTCCTAATCCAGTGCAGAGACTGGTTGTATTTCTGCATTTTACAAGGAATTATCTGCCACTCTTTCACTGCTCCATCTTCACTCTCATTCTCTTTCCCATCTGTCTGTATCCGTTTGTATTTACAGAGTTCCAACAGTCACAGAAGACACAAGGCCTGGAAAATTCTATGACTTTTCCAGGCCTTGTAAAGTTCTGGAAAATGACTTCATAGTTGTCATAATCATATTGTAGTTACTTAAAGCAGAGACAGGTGATCATGGTGGTTTAATTCTACTATCTTGACCGCTGTCCCCTGGCCTAGTGTGCAGCCCCTAAGCGTTGGCGGGCGTGTGACGGGAAGATGACCCAGATGGACACCCAGCACACCATCAGGGCCAGGGAGCTGAGAGACCTGTACAACAACATCATCCAAGCCAGCTTCACCCAGGAGAAACGGCTGGACGTACTGCTCACCCTCAAACACATCGTCAAGGTAGAACATAGATAAGATTAGGCTAGATTGGATTAAATAAAATTTTATTTGATTACATTAGATTAGGTTACATTAGATTACATTAGATTAGTCAGTATCATTCCCTGTCTCTGATTTGAGGGTTTAGGATTTGGTTTGCATGATTGGTCATGTGACACAGGTCAAATATATTGCATGTGTACATCCATAAACAGTACTCAGTGTGGTAAATGACCACCACCTACTACCAATGCTGGTACACTTTGGCTGTGGTTAGTTATTCTACTCTACCAGCAACTTTTACGGGTTATTAACCATTATAAGGGTCCTATGTTATTTCAAAAATCTAGGTGGTGGATCTTGTGTTGTACAAACCACTGAGGCTCAGACAGAACACTTAGCCTTCTGCTCTTGTATTTGTAATGCTAAAATACTGTATTAAACAACCATTACAGTATAAGTCTGGTTGCTATGATAACAATCTCAATCCTCATTGGACAGGAGCATGACTGTCAGCTGACAAGGGACATAGTGGAGTTGATTGACAGGGAGGCGGACCTAATGATGCGGAGAGTGAAGGAAACCAAACTGGAGGGGTTGAGGAAGAGGATTTCAACTCTCTTCCTCCAGTACATCAAAACGCCCACCTTCAACCCTGAGGTGGCCAAGCTGCTCAAGGTGAGAGGGCAGCATGAAGAGGACTGGGCTTTAGGACTGGAAAATCAATGGTTAAAATCCCTGAATCCACTGGGAAATAACTCCCTTTTCATTAGTGCTATATAAATAAAGTCTATTAATAGTATTATTAAAAAGGCTCAAGGCAGCTAATCTGTGGCTTTGTAGCTGCTCACTTGTTTTTGTCATATATATCTCCAGTGTAGCTACTAATGGAAATAATGGTCATTATATTAAATAATAATAATATAATATAGGAAATGACAAAAGTAATGGTTGGGTATAAAATAAGGTTTTAAAAAGGTTTTAAAAACGGCATAACTCAAAACACAGCTGTTTTACTCCACTATTTACAGACATTACAAATGTAAACAAACCCTTTAACAGCTGTTCATCCACGTCTCATTCTGTCTTGGATGACATCTGATCCAAGGACTGATTACTTACCTGATTACATTGAAGAGCAGTAAAATATCTTCAACCCAATACATCACAATATAAACAAAGGCAGCAGTGAGATGACGTTGTTTCAACAGGGGTCATCATATTGCAGTCACAGATTGGGCCTTTAAGCCCCAGCAACTTAGAGTATGCGCTGTGAAATGATTCTTATCGCTATAAATAGTGAATGACCCACAATTCATAGCGTGTGGGGAAATGACCACCAGCCAGCAGCTAAATGCTGGTGAATCTCTGGCTGTAGCTGGTTAATTCATCATCGCTCCATCCTGTGGAGGCTGCATTCTGTTCTCAATATCCAAATGGCTGCTCAAGTAAGGCAAGTGACTTGTACATGTCCCCCACCCTTAGGTGCCTCCGAACCCGACCCAGCTGAGGAAGAAGTATTTCTGCCGTGGCTGTTGCCGCTACCTGCAGTCCACCGACTTCTGCCTGACGGCTAACGCCCGCGTTGTGGGCCGGTGTCGGCACTGTAGCCAGCTGGAGAACCAGGCCCGGAGCAGGGAGGACCTGTCCCTCTACAAGACCATCCTCAGCAAGCTGCAGGCCGACGAGGTGCAGCGCAACAAGGAGGCCAACATCACCTACCTCCTGCAGGTAGGAGAGAGAGAGTATGCAGTTTATGAATTGCATACTATTTACAGGGAAATTTTACAGTATTGGACAGTGAATGACCGAGACCAGGGGTATTAAATTAAAATTCAATGAGGTCCAGTTACTAAAAGTTCCTCCCGGCAAAGGTCCGAACCTCATAAAGTCTAAATTGCGTCTTATAGCCTATCTCTACGTCAACAACGTACATTTTCATATCGTATCAATTTTCAAAGTAGGATTTACTTTACATAAATTGGTCCGTCCATTCATCTTTAAAAGTTCGGTTTTCTGCATCTGCATGTTTGCTGATTTTGGAGCCAGGCTGTCATCACTCTCACTTCTCTCTTGCTCTCTCTAAGGAACTGCCATTCAGGGTAAACAATCAATTTGATTGGCTCAATTGAGTGAAGCTATTACCTTATTAACTGGATTAGTTGGGACCGTCGGAAAAAAATAACGCTCCGTGAACTTTATTATGTATTCTCATTAATTTATCAGAAATTGGTCACGGGTCTGGATAGAACCGTCACTCGGTCCAGGTCCGCACGCACGCACGCACGCACGCACGCACACACACACACACACACACACACACACACTCTCTCTGTTATTACAGAGAGAGTAAAGTACTGAAAAACTGAACTGTTGGGTATTGGTTCAAGTATGAACAGTACCCAACCCTACCATTTATACAGTATATGCAGATAAACCTACTCCTAATTCATCTTCCCCCACCCAGGAGAAAGACCTGCGCTACCTGGTGGACGTGGTATGGGGGGCCCAGTCAGCCCTGAGCGCCTGCAGTGACCTCCATGACCTGGTGCTGGTCCGCTGGGAGCGACTGGAGGAATGGAGCCCCTGGAACTGCATCCTGCTCTCCAGGGACGAGGCCCCGGGCCACCTGCAGGAGGACAACGTCCACGAGGTCCGCACTGTTCAACATTTACACTTAGGAAGCTTCCCCTCTTTCTCTCTCCAAAACTTCACTTCCACTAATATGTCTATTGGGAGAGTAGATTAACTTACTATCCATTATCACCAGCCAACTGAGGTTTTAGATAAGAGCGAGGATCTCTAAATGAGTGGAAGCCACTGTACAAATTGACAGCATTAAATATTCTTACACAAGAACCCCACATGTTTAACTATAAAACTACCATGATTTGACAACAGTTTCCAGCAGAGTTTCCAGTTTTTACTCTAAAAATGTAAAGGAAGTGGTAAAAGTGAACAGGAAGCGGCAAGTCTCGGACATGAGAAACTGAATTTCCTGCCATACGTGTGACGGGTCTGGAAAGCGCTAAACCCTATATATTTGTCTGCAGGCTTACGGGATGGCATTTATTCGTAACGTGCATCTCAAACACACACTGGCCAAGAAGTACTTTGCTCAGATCCCTGCCATGGCCCAGTACCTGCACAGTGTGGAATCACAGCACACTGCCCTTGGCACACAACTGGTCTCCACAACAATCACCGCAGCAACGGGCAAGCTTCCCCACGATGTCACACCTGTGTCCTCAGCCCGGGGAGAAGGAGTCTGACGGTGGATCAGAATAGAGGAATCTCTTGTCTTCTGCCCCCTCTCTAGCTCAGTTTGTCCTTCTCTCTATTCATTTGTTTTTCATTTCATGCTCAAAACAATTAATTTGTTATTTACATATGCAATACATTTCACAGTGATGTTTAATTCCTCATTTGTGATTTTAGCTTATATTGATTTATTGATTAATAAATGCGTTGAAAAATGAGTCAGGATGGCATCAAAAGTCAGACCGTTGCATGTAAATGATCAGCAGGGTTGGAAGGTGTCTTTGACCAATCAGATTGCTTGGCTGAAAGTATACGTTTTAACTATAACTAACTATAACTATACTTAGTTATAACTTTATAACTATAACTAATGGTGACTGTTTTGTAAAGAACTTTACTTAACAAAGTTATAAAACAATCTGCAATACTACATTTACATTAATGGGAAGAATTACACTGCTGTTATGGGTTAACTCACATGTAAACTTGCATGTAAATCTCTCCATGGGGTCTGGGGTTATCTCACCTGATAGGTGTGAGCCCTTAATGGTCATGGGAAAGAGTCCTTGGTCCTTTTTACAACAGCAGAAGGGAGCCAGGGGAGCCAGGTCACGGTGAGCTGCTCTTCACAGGTCACCACGCTTCACAGCCCCCAAGGCATGACATGAACTGAGCAGTGCACACTCTATTGGACTCTATTCTCAGCATAAAAGATTAATAAAATGAACAAGGAATGATAATACATTAAATTAAATATTAATTCTATATTTATTATGAATTAATGGTAATACATTCTGTACAATTGATAATAAACTGTATTTGTATCATACTTTTGTTAACAAAGTAATACAATGCTGTGAAATAAAAGAAACAAAGCAGACATTAAACAAATCTGCTCTAATTAGGAATTACTGGCATTCCATTAAGACCCAGAGCTTGTTAAGGCCCAGAGCTCGTTAAGGCCCAGAGCTCGTTAAGGCCAGATCCAGGAACTATATTGGACTTCCAGCAAATATACTACTACAACAAAATGTGGTCAAACCAAGTGCTTGGTTAAGTAAAGTACAAACAAGGAATAGAGTCTAATAACGGCGTGGCCTCCCTGTCCAATCTTTAGCTATCAATATCAAGTTGCTACATGTGCAGTTCCTGAACAAATTTCACAAAGTAGCTTCATTGCCATTCGAGATGTGTGTCTGTTCTCTGCTGCAGCGAGTTACACCAATGTTAAGTTTTGCTTTTAAGTTTCGGTTTCATGATGTCATGCACGCAGTGGCGTGAGCTGTGACTGGTCTGCTTTTGTAGGGACAGACATACAGACAAACCCTGTTATAGACGGCTCGGCCTTCGGTGTTGAGTGTTAATGTCATCCTGATTTTCTTCTCTTCCTCTTATGGGGGCAGATGTTTTTAGAAGATTTGTGGCTTTTCTTTGTCTCTTGCACAGCTTGTATTTCCTGTCCCATCTTTTTTCTGGCATTTTCATAATTTTATGCAAATCAGCGCAACCAAAATCTAAAGCAGTCTGCTCCTGTTAACAGTCTAGTTCCAAAGGAAACAAAGGCAAACAAATGTAGCTGGGTGTATAACTCTACCAAATACCACTTTAGAACATTCACATATGTAGTCTGGGACAGTTATATTACTTTAGTTTATGATGTTTTTCAAATATGTTGTTTTTAACATGTGACAAACATGACAATTTCAAGAGCATTGAAAGAGAAGTGATTTCGGGAACTAAAACAGGTGTTGTATCTCCTTTAGACAGACACTGATTACACACAGATAAGATGAACTTCATTGCAGTGGTGAGATGACATGATTATCTATTTGTAACACTGACACTGACACCATGTTTAATTCTTTATTAAGACAGTAGGAAAGTAGAGACTGATGTCACTGGAGACGGCCTGTAACCACAACACCACCTGTGAACATTGAACATGATTTGCATGAATAAACATGTCACACTTGTGCTTATCCTGTACATACATAACCTTTACTTCACACCATATGGGTTTACAATGTAGAACCAGTGAAAATGTGTGTGAACCTGCCAGTCCAGGTTAGTGTTCAAGAGTATTAGGTAGGGGTCAAAGGTCACAGGGACCATAGCTGGTAACTATTTAACAGCATGCTTTGGAGCAACAGATAAGAGACGAGGGGTCAAAGGTTACCGGGACATTCTGAGAGGGGGACAGTTTCTGTGGCAAGGGGAAAGACAACTGGATTTCTTGGTGGTCAGGCAAAACTCCGGTCACTAGCCTATGGGTCACTCAGGTCACACACAAACATATTCTACCTATGTCGCAAATTAATTTACTGTCCTTCAGGGTAGACTCCCAGATAAGAATCCCAAAATCACTCCAAAACATATCCCTGTCAAAACGGTGGTGCTTGTTCGTTCAGTTCACCTTTACTAAGAGTACTGAGTGAGCAGGTAGGGTCCAGTGTCCGGTTTAAAGGCACTTCGACGGCACACATGGCTGTTGAAGGACACACATTGGTTGGGGATGGAACCTGTGACCTCTCAGCACAAGGCCACCCTGATGACTAGTCATAGCGGGTGAAACGGGCCATAAAGTTTCAAAGTTTTATGACGGTTGGGTTATAAGTAGAATGGGCAGAAGCGTGTTAATCCAACCTCTCCCTCCTGAACGTCTGAGGAACGCTGGAGCGACAGTACGCTGATATTTCTGAGAGAGATGTTGCGGTGGTTGGGAAGAGGACTGTGGAACTACCGTAGCGTAGTCCTCGTCACGTTGACGCCGCTGGTCCTGCTTCCTTTTCCGCTCATTATCAAGACCAAGGTGAGCAACGGCACTGACACACACACACACACACACACACACGGAGAAACATCCAGTGCACTTACAGGTGAACACAATGAGTACTGACGGTGAGACCAGTGCAAACAGGTATATACCTATAAAACAAGAGATGAATAGCTGAGTGTGTGTGTGTGTGTGTGTGTGTGTGTGTGTGTGTGTGTGTGTGTGTGTCTGTGTGTGTGCGCATGCCTACCTGACATCCTATGTACCACAAACAAGTGCAGATGTTGACAGCTGTACCTTAACAATTACAAGCCATCTTCAAACATGTGTTTCCCAGAAGTGCCACTGAAGGAAACCCTCACATGTATATGAGGGTGTATCATATATCATATATTTCTGTGATATATGAAGTAAAAATAATTCTAATTCTAGTCCTTCACTGAGGTCACTTTCTTTCAATGGATTCCACTTAACTCAAGTCTCAACTAAATATCTTCAGTCTACAACAAAGATTACTAGCTGGATTTAATCTTTTAAGTTTCTGATCAAAGATCTTTGAAGGCTATAACTCTTCCTATCATTGTAATGTACATTTACAGCCTTGTAGTTAATATTTACCAAGGAGACAATATTTCAGTCCCTTTGAAGTGGGGACTGTGCATCAAATGTACATCACTGCAATCTATCTGCATATTCATCTGCACTCCTACACTTTATATTTATAATATTTAATATTCACATTACTGCATTACTTCACAACTTAGCTTTCTCTTTTTTTTACCCTTTTTTTGCCCTTTGCGACTCTCTTAACACTTAGTATATATATATTTATCTTATTTGTTTGTCTATGTGCAGGCGAGCAGCGGCGTTAATAACCCATGGTGGCAGACCAGCTATTTTGTTACGGAAGCATAGTGTCCACCCTCTGATTCCCCCTCATGTCGCCTTGGGAAGTAAGCGGCTCAAGGCTGAGCTATGCATAGATACAGTATGCTAGTACTATTTGCCACAGCTCGTCCACTTCCATGTTGTCATGTGACATCGGATGTTTCCAGACCTGGTTCAACTAGCAGTGGTGGGTCTGTGGCCGCTAACGGACCTGCCCACGGTTCTGTATGAGCCATCGTGTCCGATCTTGGGATGGCGTCTGACTGAGCAGCTTGGACCTCCCAGCCGCGGTTGTCTCTACGATTCAGGATGCATATGCCCTGTCCACCTCTAGGGACTACGTGGTGCATTGGCGGGTGTTTGCAGACTGGTGCGAGGCCAGGGACCTCGATCCGCATTTGTGCCCTCTACAGGGTATCCTAGATTTCCTGCAAGGCCTATTCGATAGTGGTGGTGCTGCATCTACTTTGGGGGTGTTTGCAGCAGCGATTACAGCGGGCCACGACGGTTTGGACTGCTTCACAGCCAGGGGTCGCCCGCTGGTGAAGCAAAGAGTGGAGGGACATGACTGCTGGTTCTGTGTCTCATTCAGTGCTTGGGGCAGACTGACTGAGGTGTCGTTATTTAATGTCCAGCTTGTCGCTGGCTTTTTGCAGTCCGGTGGGAGGCCCTCCGGCAGGTGGCACTGCTGCTGTATTTTTAGTTGTGGCTGGGGTTGGACTAGTGTCGGTTCGGACCCAGCTGGCAGTACATCTATTGGTGTAAACCAATAGCAAAGCAAGTAAAAAAGTGAGCAAAAAAAGATGTAGATGTAGGAAAGAAAGATGTAGATGTCTCAGGGAGGGAGGTTGTGACAGACAAGAAAATAAGGACCTGCTGAAAATCAGAACTGTATCAATAAGTTTCACTGATCTGTATGTATGAACACTGGATGTCATGTGTCCTCCCTGCCTCTAGGTGGCAGAATGCGCCTTTGTGCTCCTGCTCATGGCTGTGTTCTGGGTGACTGAAGTAATGCCTCTGTCAGTGACAGCTATGCTACCCGCCCTCCTCTTCCCCCTCTTTGGCATCATGAAGTCCTCTCAGGTGAATCAAAATGTTTCCCGACTCAAGAGCACTTATATAATTAGCAGAATCACTATCATCTTTTCATCTTCCATTCCATTATATTTTTACTATGATTGTTTTGTGTGATGTCTTTTTTCCCATTATACTTTTACTATTATTGTTGCATCCGATCTTTTGATGTTCTGTTTGTACTTGTTTTAATTTATTTTAAATTGTTGCTCTCCCCGCCCCCAAGGTGGCAGGGATGTACTTTAAAGATTTCCACTTCCTGTTGGTAGGGGTCATGTGCCTCACCACCTCTATTGAGAAGTGGGGTCTTCATCGGAGGATTGCCCTCAGGCTAGTCACTCTGGTGGGGGTCAACCCTGCATGGTGAGCACTGTGATCATTACTGTCTGCTCTCTCTATACTCACTGTTCTCCACTTGGGATCATTCTAGGGTCACTGGAATATTGTCTTCCATCTTTTGTTTTGTACTGTGACTTGAAGCCTTGTACTCCATGGTTACTTGATACTGTGTTTTGGCAAACTAGGCATTTATGCTTATTCTGCCATTTTAAGTCAAGTCAAGTCAAGTCAAGTCAAGTTTATTTATATAGCCCTTAATCACTTTACAGTCTCAAAGGGCTTCACAGGCCCACAATCACAGGGAATTAAACGACACCCCCTGACCTTAACCCGCCATAG
>OMKK01084513.1:0-10331 GCA_900302305.1 Polymixia japonica
GAGAGAGAGAGAGAGCTATGTGAGCTCCTTGATGGGGTGTGGGGTGGATGGATCTCAGAGGGCTGATACACAACCCCCCCCCACATACACACACACACACACACACACACACACACACACACACACACACACACACACACACACACACACACACACACACACACACACACACACACACCGATGTCTGCCCCTTCATGTTGTCTGCCAATACTGCTCACATACTTCCCTTGCATAACTAGTTCACCATGTGTGTGTGTCTCTCTCTCTCTCTCTCTCTCTCTCTTTTCTCACTCACTCACTCACTCACTCACTCACTCACTGTCTCTCTCTCTCTTTAATCCTCCTTCCTTTTCCTCTCTCTGGGTCTCTGGTTGGTTAATAAGGAGACAGTTGTTGTCAACATACCATTGGTTTTATACCAGGGTCATTTACTAAACGTATTAGTATGTATCATACTTACTAAAGAATACTATAGACCGCTGAGCCAATAGGTTTCCTATTTATAATGAACAACATGCATGAACATGTTACTCCATGTATCACTAAGTTAAGCATTAAACTTTAAGAGCTTCTGCATTCTGTTTTATTATTAAAACAAAGACTTTATGTGAATCACACATCTTTCCATCCCTGGCTTAGACATTGTTCTTCATCTGTTCTTCAGTCAGAGGTCTACAGTAAGTGCTCAGAAACTGACCCACATCAAAATACATATAAATAGATTAATAGCACCCCAAAATACCTGGTACTGTAAGTAGATAAGAATCAAGCAGCAATAGAGCCCCTTTAAACATTTAGTGAATCTGGGCTGTTAGAGGTGAGCCTAACTAAATAACAGTTTCACCATAACTCAAAACCTTGAGGTGATCTTCTGTAAACCTGAGCAGGTAACGATAATATAATGATATACCACCAGTACAAACACTGTGTGTGTGTATCAGCTCACTGCCCTGCTCTTTCTTTCTTAGGTGAAGGTTAAGGCTACTTTGCTCTTTTAATTCCCACTGGACAGAATGTGGTTTTGGTCTTTAGCAGTAGAACAGGTGTTTATCAGCAGTGATGGAACCATGACAACCAGGTAGACGCGCTAATCTTCACCCCTTTCCCAGCATGATGTTATGACACGTGTTGGAAGTTCTGGACGTTGGACAGGAACAACACGCAACGGCGATGTTGAAAGTAACCACCATAACATTTTCACTGGCCTCCATGCTGCTTTCTACTGGTTTTTTCCCACTCACACCAGAAACATGACACCATAGCCTGGGAACCAGAGGAACTCTCCTGTTTAGACAGAGTTCTAGCATTGATTATGTTTAAATGAAATGCAAGGGGTGGCCGTGTTATAAGTAATTGATAGCTAAGGTTAAGGTCAAGGGTAGGGTACAGTTTATTTGAAGTTCAATGAAAGCATTATAGATGCATTATTTGCTAGACATTTTTGTTTTATCCTGTGTTTCCCAGGCAACGGCGCCCCTTTGAGGCTGGTTGGAGGCCTGGAGGACTTTGAGGGCCGTGTAGAAGTGTACCGTGATGGCAGGTGGGGGACCATTTGTGACGACCAGTGGGATGACATTGATGCTGAGGTGGTCTGCAGACAGCTGGGTCTGGGGTAAGCAATGGGGCAGCCTCACCTGCTATATGACTATACTAGAATCAAGGCATTGCTCTAGAATTAAGCTTAACCCTTAAACCCTAACCCTTTTTTTTTACTGTGTCGTTATTTACTTATCTTATTTATTTATATGAGCAAAATGAATTTCCCTTGTGGACAATAAAGAACGTCTAATCTAATCTAATCTAATATAATCTAATCTAATCCACTACACAAAGCCTCGTCTGAATCTCCTGTTTGAGTCAGGGTTGAATTCCCAGATTGTTGCTCTTTATTGCAAGGGCCTCCAAATAAAATATCATGATAATACAAGTTGTATGGCTGATATGAAGCATGAGAAAGTTGGATATCATAGCTCATGGTGACTTGGATTAATAGGAGAAGCAGGTAGTTGCTTACTCGGTCATAGAACCTGCTTGGCTCGGTCATAGAACCTGCTTGGCTCGGTCATAGAACCTGCTTGGCTCGGTCATAGAACAGCAGCTGAGCAGGGGACTATGCTGGACTAGCAAGGCCAAACACACCCTAACTACCTCAGAATATACAACAACCTGCTCAACGTTTTCACTCTAAAAGAGCAGAATATTCCTCTACAGGTGTCGTACCTCCGGCTTCTTTTTTCGTACCTTAAACTTGGTTTGAATCCTGCTGCCGTGGCCCATATTCACTCTGCTCTGCATGCTCAGTGTGTTATACTAATAGATAGGAGAAGACATGAATATTCAATCAGTAGTTCTGATGGGTCATAGTTGAAGAGACTGAGAGAGAAGTAAAGAGAATGAGAGAGAGAGGAAGTGGAAGGCAGCTGATTCAGAATATTCTGATGTCATCGGTGTTGGAATAGCAGGAGGCTGCATGTGGGTAGAGGGTAGTACACACACACACACACACACACACACACACACACACACACTCAACCACAGACATGTGGAAGCATACCATCTCAAGTCTTCTGCCGCTACCTATAAATCATTTATCTCTCCACTCCAGCAACTATATTTGGCGCTCTAACATTTGTGTGTTGAAAGACAGATGGATGTTTGTGTGTTGCAGTTTACTGGCTTCCTCTCCATCACAGGCATGATTGGTTCAATTGTATTTATTTTATTTTTTCCTGTTGTTTTTTGAGAGTAAATGAGTACATATAACACTGGAGCTAAGTACAATCAGCAGATGTAAAAAAACCCTATGTAAATTGTATATGAAAAATATATGAATCCCCAAGGAACAAAGTGCAACCACGTGTTTATTTTAAAAGTATTTATTGGCAATTTATTCACCATGATAACGTTGCGTTTCAGTCTATACATTATATGGCATACATTTTCACAATAAAACGATTTGTAGTTTTAGTTGTGTTTTGCATTGTTTGAATTTAAATTAAATATTAGTTAAATTCGTTCAGCTCCTATGCCAGTAAAAGAGGTGAGCCTCTGTTGGTACAAAAGGTTTAAAGCTTAGTCATCATTTAGTAGCATTAGTCTTACATTGTGGCAAATCAGTATCAAGATGATTGGGAACTCAGGGAACTGCTACTATACTATAACTATTATATATTTATATAAGTAGGTGAAGGTCTACACCATTTTATCACTTTTATCATTTTTAGTTTCTTTAATAAAATCACACGTTAATATCTTTGAAACAAAATGAACCATTTTCCCTCCATTGTCCCAATACTTTCACCACTGACTGTCTGTCCTGTACATGTATGTAGGGGCGCACCTAAGGCCTGGACGTGGGCCCACTTTGGCCAGGGAACTGGTCCCATATTCCTGGATGGTGTTCAGTGTACAGGAAATGAGCTGTCTCTGGAGGAATGTCCTCATAACAACTGGGAGCAACACAACTGTGACCACATGGAAGATGCTGGCGTATCCTGCAACCCATACACAGGTCAGAACCAGGGAAGGACAGGTGTATCCTGCAACCCATACACAGCTCAGACCTAGGGAAGGACAGGTGTATCCTGCAACCCATACACAGGTCAGAACCAGGGAAGGACAGGTGTATCCTGCAACCCATACACAGGTCAGAACCAGGGAAGGACAGGCTATCCTGCAACCCATACACAGGTCAGAACCAGGGAAGGACAGGCTATCCTGTAACCCATACACAGGTCAGAACCAGGGAAGGACAGGCCGCAGTGTGAACACATATCAACTCACACATGAACATCATAATAACTGTAATAACAATAGTAATAATGCATTTTATTTATAATGCACTTAATTCAAACAAATATCTGTGGGCTACAGAAACAAAGGGATAATTAACATCAAATCAAAATTTAAAAACAAGTTAAAGATAATTAAAAGCTAGTTACAACAGGTAAGAAAAATACATACTAGATAACAACAAATGCCTTTCTGTAAAGAAAAGCCCAGTGACTGGCGTGCCAAAAAAGCAAGCAAGGCCCCGTCGTGCGGAGCTCAGTCCTTGAGGGTACGAGGAGCTCAGTCCTTGAGGGTACGAGGAACTAAGTCCACGAGGAGCTCAGTCCTTGAGGGTACGAGGAGCTCAGTCCTTGAGGGTACGAGGAGCTCAGTCCTTGAGGGTACGAGGAGCTCAGTCCTTGAGGGTACGAGGAACTCAGTCCACGAGGAGCTCAGTCCTTGAGAGTACGAGGAACTCAGTCCTTGAGGGTACAAGGAGCTCAGTCCTTGAGGGTATGAGGAACTCAGTCCTTGCGGGTACGAGGAGCTCAGTCCACGAGGAGCTCAGTCCATGAGGAGCTCAGTCCTTGTGGGTATGAGGAGCTCAGTCCTTGAGGGTACGAGGAGCTCAGTCCTTGGGGGTACGAGGAGCTCAGTCCTTGAGGGTACGAGGAGCTCAGTCCTTGTGGGTATGAGGAGCTCAGTCCTTGTGGGTACGAGGAGCTCAGTCCTTGAGGGTACGAGGAGCTCAGTCCTTGTGGGTACGAGGAGCTCAGTCCTTGTGGGTACGAGGAGCTCAGTCCTTGTGGGTACGAGGAGCTCAGTCCTTGTGGGTACGAGGAGCTCAGTCCTTGAGGGTACGAGGAGCTCAGTCCTTGTGGGTACGAGGAGCTCAGTCCTTGAGGGTACGAGGAGCTCAGTCCTTGTGGGTAGGAGGAGCTCAGTCCAGGAGGAGCTCAGTCCTTGAGGGTACGAGGAGCAGACTGTTGCTTGAGGGTGTGAAAGCTTATTTACCACATATGAGCTAATTTACTACATTTACACAATGCACACAGAATTCCACATACTATCTTATAGCCCAATTAAGGTTAATGTTATGCAGGATTTGCTTTTTCGATGCATCTTCTTTGTCCTGTTTACAAAAGCATCTGTATTCATAAATTAAAATTTAATTCATTATAGAATTTTATGAATATGGTATATTATCACTATGGAAACTGATTGTAAGTATTAAATATATAATGTGCATGACTTAGTATCTTGGTTAATATCAGTATTTCCCAGCTAGCGCAGAGCCCTGTGTCTGGTTCTAGATGGTGTGGTTCGTCTGGTCGGGGCAGACAGCCCCTGGGAGGGCCGTGTAGAGGTGTACCACCAGGGAGACTGGGGCTCCGTGTGCGATGACAACTGGACCGAGTTCAACGCCCAGGTGGTGTGTAGACAGCTGGGGTTCAGGTGAGTCATTTGAAACTGACTCTTCATTACACATTTTATGCAAGATTAAGGGTTTTGGGCCTTGTAAAGGCTACCTTTGCAAATATCTACTTATAGCATCATAAAAGGCTTTATTTGTCATATACCAACAATCAATGAAGGTGTGCTGGTGTTTTTTGTGTGTTACCAAAGTGCCACAACCTTCAAGATATATTGCTGGTATACATGAGGCTTATAGCCCCCAAATTCTGTAGACATTTAATATGAACCGAATCTGTTATGAACTGAATCTACTCGTCTTCACGGCTCTTTTCAGTCTCCCTTGAAGTTGTGTCAGTTACTATGTTTGCATCAGTTTGTCCAGAGCACATCATTGAAATCCAATTGATTAAAGATCATTCAGTCCCAGAAAGGAAAGTGAACTGAATCTGTTTCAACCAATAACTCAAGTCAGGTCTATGTGATCATATTTCTATACTATATACTAGTTGTACCTCCTACATGATGATCAAGAAACCTTTTGTCTCTGGCCACACTGTCATTGCTACGGTTTGTTGACCTGCCTGCTTCAATGAAGACTGAAGGCAACATTGAATTGTTTTGTTTTTGCTTTTGGACACAAACTTTCATTTGGATTGATCCTTTCCCCTCAAGATTTTCAGCTCTTTGGGGATTTTGTGATCACGTCCTTTACTGTATATTCCTTACAACGAATGAATAAAGAAACAAGTGAACAGACACATGCATTTAAGAAGTGACATTCATGCGGCGGTACGGTGGCCTGCAGGGGCCGAGCGGAGGTGGCTCCAGACGGGGTCTACGGGGAGGGCTCCGGGATGATCCTGCTCGATGAAGTGCAGTGTAAAGGCACAGAGGACAACCTGCTGGCGTGCAGCCACGCCGAGTGGGGACGCCACGACTGCTCCCACAGCGAGGACGTAGCAGTGCGCTGCGAGAGGGGAGGTGACACCAACGAGATACGAGGCCTGCTGCCTCCCACCGGTAGGTACACCTGGGGATGTGAGGCTTTACTCCTCGTCAGCACAGTTTGGTATGTATTGTCCTTGTTAATCAGAGTCAGAATTCCTTTATTGCCAAGTATATTTCCACATACAAGGAAAGTGACTTACGTCATGGGGAAAAAACTGTTCAAGTGGCGTGAGGTTTTGGTCTTGATAGACCGGAGCCTTTTGCCTGAAGGAAGTCTTTGGAAGAGGTGGTGACCGGGATGGATCAGCGATGATCTTTCCTGCTCTCTTCCTGGTCTTCCTGGAGTGGTAGAGGTCCAGGAGAGACGGCAGGTTGCAGCCGATGACCTTCTTGGCTGATTGAATGATCCGCTTTAAAGGCCAAACCCATAGATGTAGTAGGCAGAACATTGTTAAATCATGTGGCTTTCATGTGGCTTTCCTTACACAGTGATTTATTAGATTGTACATATTTTACACAATCTGAAAACTAAAACTATTGCCCTGGATGGTGTGGGGGTGTCTTGGTTGACATCAGGAACAGTGCCCCTGGTACGGCAGTGGTCCCTATTTCTTTTAAAAGGGACCGGAGGGTGTGTTCCAATTATCCTGGAATCACATTACTCAGCCTCCCCAGGAAGGTCTATTTCAAAGAGCTGGAAAGGAGACTCTGGCCAACTGTCAAACCCCAGATTCAGGAGGAGCAATGCGGTTTTCATCCTGGCTGTAGAACAGTGGATCAGTTTTTTACCCTGTCACAGATGATCCAGGGAGCATGGGAGTTTGCCCAACCTGTCTACATGAGTTTTGTGGATTTGCAGAAGGCTTATGATCGTGTTCGTCTTCTGTTGGAGGTGCTGAGGAAGTATGGGATGCTGGGACAGGCCATTGCGAGCCATTTGGTCCTTATACACCAAAGCAAGAGCTGTGTCCGTATTCCCTGCATTAAAGTGGCAATCTTGAAGATCTCATTTAAATAAATGTCTGTTAAGTCACTATCTCTGAATGAGGTAACACGATGGTGACTGAGTCTATGGTTCACTGATGAAAGTCATTGCATTTACAGTATTATGAGTATTAAGAACCGGGTGTCTGTGGTGACTTCCCCACCATGTATTCAAATTAGCATTAGTGATGCGTTTTCCTTTTGAAGCGAGGTCCAATTACACACCTGCAATTACCGCTTTTCGCCATAGGTGCCGCCAAAGACAACAAAACAGAGATCTTCGAGATCTGTTTATGATTTTCAAGGACAGGATATCAGGGCATAGCCATTGTCTGGGGAGGGTCAAGTTTGGTGACATGAGCGTAGCATCTCTGCTATTTGTGGATGATGTCGTCCTTTTGGTGTCATCACACTGTGATCTTGGATGTGCACTAGAGCAGTTTGCAGCCCAGGGTGATGTGGTCCAGATGAAGATCAGCACCTCCAAGTCTGAGGCCATGGTTCTCTCACGGAAAAAGATGGCTTGTCCTCTACAGGTGAGGGGGGAGCAACTGTCCCAGGTGGAGGAGTTCAGGTATCTCTGGGTTTTATTCATGAATGAGGGTAAAAGGGATCAGGAACCAGCAGCTGCAGTAATGTGGACTGTATGGGATCATGATGGTGAAGAGAGCTGAGCTGCGAGGCAAAGCTCTCAACTTACCGGTCGGTCTTCGTTCCCACCCTCATCTATGATCATGAGCTATGGGTAGTGACCGAAATAATGAGATTGCGGATTCAAGTGGCTGAAATGGGGTTTCTCTGCAAGATGGTGGGGCTCACTCTCTGGTAGGGTGAGTAGCTCCATGATCCGGGAGGACCTCAGAGTACAGCTGCTGGTCCTAGACCTGGAGAAGAGTCAGTTGAGGTGGTTCGGGCATCTCGTAAGGATGCCCCCTGGACGCCTCCATTTGGAGGTCTACTGGGCACATCCAACTGGAGGAGACCCTGGGGCAGACCCAGGACACGCTGGAGAGATTATATCTTGCCTGGGGATCCCCCAGGAAAAGCTAGAGGAAGTTGCTGGAGAAAGGGACGTCTAGGCTGCTCTGTTGGCCTTGTTGCCACCGTGACCCTGACCAGGATTAAGCAGTTTAGAAAGTAGATGGATGGATGGATCTTCAATCAGTCAATAATCTTGACTGACACTATTTTTTTTTTGTGCAGTTGAGGTGGTAAGTCATTGTTTTGACATTTGATATTGCATGTGTGGAAAAACCATTACATAATACATTTCCACATTTCTTTGGTTGAAGGGTTGTGTACATTTTCTATACACAGGGCCAAGGACAGCTTTAAATTAATTTAAAAAGGACAATTCTGACGTTTAACATTTTTGTGACAGACAACATGCTTGTGATATTATTTTCCATATGCTTTTCTCATGTAATGAGCATGCTTAAGGTTTTAACCTCAGTATTTATGTATGTGTTTTGGGGATGTAATTATTGTCAATAATGTAGTGTGTGCTTAGTAGAATATATCATTTGTTCCTGCCCCTTCGCCTGTTTAAGACCAATATAAATGTATTGGTTTACTTTTACTGTCTGGCTTCATCACATTTGTAAGAGAGTTGCCTGAGTCCATTTTCTTTATAATATAATATTATTGTTTGTGTCTAGGCCCTCTGGTCCGCTTGGTTGCAGGAGAGAGCAGGAAAGAGGGGCGTGTGGAAGTGTTCATCAACGGCCAATGGGGAAGCGTGTGTGATGATGGCTGGAATGACATTAATGCAGCTGTGGTGTGCAGACAGCTGGGATTCATGTTAGTCTACTCTTCCTCACTCGTTCTCTCTATCAGAAACCCTCCTCACTCGTTCTATCACCCATCCCTACTCCTGTAGACCACCAACACTAACCCAGCCCCATTCAGACACACAGTGGTTATGTCTTATGTCTTAAATTAAATAATAAGAAAATGAAATAATTGTTTTTAAATCTGGTGAGTCTTTAGTGATAGTTATGTTACTGTATGTTACTACACAGAAAATAAATAGCTACATCATATTTCTTGAAAATCTCCTTTTACAGAGAAACCCCACAAGTAACATCACACAATAATAATAATAATAATAATAATAATAATAATAATAATAATAATAATAATAGAGTAATTACAGTAAATCCTTAATGTCTGGGGCAGGAGGTCATATTACAGACTTTGATTGAACTCCAGAAAGATTCTTCATCTATTATTCAGGGATTTATTTTTTTCTGTATTTTCCAACTTTTAGATATTTTTTTAGAAACACAAAAGTTTCTTTCCAAAAATTTTTTTTATTTCCAATGAGGTTTTCTTGCCCTCTTCCCGTTGCCCCTTTAGCTTTATAAACTAAATGATAATTATCTGTATTGAATATAATATAAATATAAATAAAATGAATATAGAAGTGGTGTTATATAATTAGTATATAGTGTTTTTTAACAGTCATCAAAAACTACAAAGTGTAAACTGGCTTATAATGGCTTCCCTCCTGTGTGTCTCTGTGATCAGTGGTGTCTCCAAGGCTCGCTCCATGGCCTATTTTGGCGAGGGCCAGGGGCCGATCCATCTGGATAACGTCAGATGCTTTGGGACCGAGTCATCTCTGGGGGAGTGTCCGGCTGAGGGGCAGGGAGCCCATGACTGTCGCCATAGCGAGGATGCAGGGGTCATCTGCGACTACACCCCAGAGCCTGTGAGGGACGCTACCATGGTGACGCAGACCTGCGGCCTGAGGCCTAACAACCAGCGGCGTCGCAGGAGGATCATAGGAGGAGATAAGTCTCTGAGGTTGGTAGACAAACACACATCGGTCTGGCTCTATGGTTCACACACGCACACACACACACACGCACACACACACACACACATACACGCACACACACACACACACACGCACACACACACACACATATACACACACATATACACACACATATACACACACATATACACACACATATACACACACATATACACACACATATACTCACACACACACACACATACACACACACACACACACACACACACACACACACACGCACACACACACACACACACGCACACACACGCACACACACACACACACATACACACACACACACATATACACACACACACACACACACACACACACACACATATACACACACATATACACACACACACATATACACACACACACATATATA
>OMKK01084534.1:0-14949 GCA_900302305.1 Polymixia japonica
AGAGAGAGAGAGAGAGAGAGAGAGAGAGAGAGACAGAGAGAGAGACAGAGAGAGAGACAGAGAGAGAGACAGAGAGAGAGAATGTGGCTCACACAGTAATAAGCCCATGCTGGAGACACCATATCATCACTGGAACCACACACAGCATCACGGTGTTCTGAAATGCTAACATCGAATCCAAAAGGTACAGGCGCGTCAGAAAACCACATTCCTTTTGGTCGAATCGGACTGGTGGAGAAAGTGATTTATTGATTTATTTTAAACCAGTGACGGTCTAGCGTGACGATTTTTGTTTGCATTTCTTAACGCGTGCCTTGTTTCGCGTGCGTTCATACCGTCAACGTGCAAGATGCTTAACCCCTACTGGCTCCAGAGAGCGATGCACAAGCAGTTGACCCTGTTCAATAAGTTCAATCATTTTCATTAAAAAAAAAAGTCTGCTTTCTGTAAGGTCTCATTCTATCGGGGAACATTTGGTTCTCTTGTTTGTATTTATCTCTATAAAAGAGCAGTAATTGGTTGGTAAATGATTCGATTTAAAACAGCGGCAGTTGACTGTCCACAGTCATGATATTAACAGAAATGATCGGGTTACTCAGAAAGGAGTTTCTTAAATCACAACAAACACATTTCCTTTTTTCAGACTGTCCTTTCGCTCTCCATTCATACTTCCTTTCATCTTTTTTTTCTCCAGTAGAGATCCTTGTTAGGTTCATGTAACCTCCGGAGAGCCTTTGACATAAAACCAGGGGATATAGGGGGATTTCTTCACTGATCTCTTAATCTCGAACTGAAGAGTCTAATTGGAGCTAAACCTGGCCAAACTTTACTAGCGATTATTGGGTAAAAGGAGGGACATTTCACTGGCTTGCAAGCCTTTGAAGTCATTTCTCAGTCTGAGCTTGTGTAAAACTACCCATTTCCATAATTTAAATGTGGGCTGTTGTGGGATGTTGTGTAGCTCACTGATTACAGCATGGCACTAACTTTGCCCGGGTCAGGTTTGTTTATCGATCTCACTGAGTAGAATATAGTACTCGCCAGGGATATGGACTCCAGTCGACGATGGCGCTGTTATCTTAGCTTCAGGGTAATCAAAAGGGTAGGTAATCATCATGCCAGGAGCTCTTTCATTCTTCCTAATCTGTGCATTTCACTTGACTAGCTAATACCGTATGTTAGCATATCTATACGTATCTCCTTGGTTGTTTCCTCACTGTGTTGTTAAAGCATATCTAAATTTTGCACTGTAATTTATTTGTAAGACCATATTTTGTTACATCCTCACACGTAGGCAAGTGAAGACCTCCAGCTTGGGAGCAGAAAAAGGCAACGTGATCAGTAGTAATGCTCACAGATGGCTAATTATAAGGATTCAAATGAATAGCAAAGCTTTCAAAATATTTATGCCACAAACTGTAACTCATGAATTTGAGGGAGAGGTCAACATATTATGGATATTTGTGGATAGAAACTGAATCTTGGAGGTGATTGGAATACAGTTGAAAACCCTCAACATGATTAATTACCACAACGTAGTACAAGTGTTAATAATCCAATTTGTACCAACTTGTAAGAGCTCTTGATGTCTGGCATCTGAGTGAATACGATACAGACCTTCACATACACCAATGGCTAAAACTTTTACCTTCACCTGTACCGTTGATCTTTAACCGATTTGAACAATATTCAGTAGTGCAGGTCCTTACTGTTTGTGCAGGGCCCCCTTACTATGAAATACAAATCTTTGAAACAAATGGCATTTAACAACACTGACAACATTTGAAAGTAATTTGTATTAAATGCTTGACAGCGAAACAGCACGGGAACTAGGTTAGGTAAGGCCATAGTTGCAAGGGAAAATTTAGTTTGTCTCTGCTGATCTGGATCCTGCGCAGAGACAGGCTGTCTTTCTCCTTGGTGCAGCATCTGCTGGACTTGATGTTGCCCTTTTTTTATTCTAGAATGATGAATCCATCTTTGCTACACCATAATATGACATAGCCTTTCTCTCTATCTAAAGTCTCTCTCTTCTCTAACTCTTTATTGTCTTGAAGCCGTTCCTCCCTGGAGAGGAGAGAGGCCACATCATTTTCTTTGTGTTCCCAAGCTGTTGGAGTTCTTTTGGCCAGCTTTTTCATCTTGGTGTTTAGTACGTCCATCTGCTAGAGCACACAAATCACATCCATCTCCTCTAGAAACACACAAACACAGTTACAGCAAATAAGAGCAAATAATATACACTGGGTTATGATATATTCTAAGAAATGAAAATGGTAACAAGTAGAATGTTTTTTTTGTGATTTGCTTTTTTTGAAAGCTACAGGTTAGAGTGGTTCATGTTAGGCTTTTATTTAAAGGAAATTATTTTAAGGAAGATACCATTTTGAGTCTCAATACAATGACTGGTCCAGATAATATTCTTTTTTCAATAAATAAGCTAAAAATTGCAATGCCAGTGTTTGTTATATGTGCTATCTGTAATATATTAAAATGAAATAAAAAGTTAAATTACCACATTGTATGGTAAGATATAGTATAATGGTGATGGTCTGAAAGCTTCCCTCTCTCTCTGTTTTGGTTGGTCCTCAGTGGCGCTGTTTCCCTCTACTTCCTGCTCTTTGTTTTGCTTTGATGTCCCGTCAAACAGATCCTCAGGAACACCTTTCTTGTTTTGGTTTGTTATTGTAGTTCACCTCACCAACACTATAGTGCCGATCTTACTTATGGCACCTTTAATAAAAATCCTAAGCATCATTTCTGCAAATGTCAATTACAGATCTGCTAACTGACAGCTAATACCTGGCCTTGAGTAGAAGAGAAAAGGCCTTTGAAGTGAGCTGGAGATCCATCAACCGCGGTGCTTTAACAAAGTATCAGCCGTAAGCTCTGACATGGAGAGAGAGAAGCAGGTAAAGAATGAACACTTTGCCCTTTTAGTGCTCTAAAGACTGTGAGGATGTGTGTATGTGTGTGTGTGTTTGTGTCTGTCTGTCTGTCTGTGTGTATCCAGTGTATGCTTGTACGTTGTGTATGTGCACATTTGTGTCTACGTAAACATGTGCGTGTGTGTGTCTGTGTGTGTGTCTCTGTGTGTGTCTTATGGGTTGGGGTGAAGGTCCTTTGCTTTACTACACACAGACACACACACACGCATAGGAGTGCTGAAGTGGGGTTTCTTCAGTGAGCACGTCTCAAGCTCAGCCAAGCATTCAGTTCTCCCAGTGACCTAGAAATGAATGACAAGGCAGACAAAAGCTGGAGAGACAAATCATAAAATAGCCCACTCCTCTTTCCAAGGTTGATGGTGCTAACATTGATCAAAGCACACATGGCATTTCCAAAAAGTAAGTTTAAAAAAAAAAAATATTCCGTTCTCTTTGATAACCATGTATTTTTGACATCATACCACAGAGTTTCAAGAGATTTCAAGGGCTAAGGACTCACTCCACAGTTCAGTTAATTTCAGTTCAGTTCAGTGCAATTTAATTGGTGCTTTATTGACGTGAAGCAGATTCTATACATTGCTAACGCAGAAGGTGACAAATTGAACTGCATTTAAATTGAACAAAACACCTCAAACAGAACATTGTCCTAGAGCAATGTTTTAAAAATAACAAATAAAACAAACACAAATATGATAGAGCTTTAGGGTCACAATTCTCTTTCTACTGTCTTCCTCCTCTATAAATATATAAATACATCGCGTCTGAGTCATGTCTGAAATAACAACCAGCACAAGACTATACTCAACAATGATATGACACATAAACCTACAAACACCACCAACCACACACCCTTGGTGTATTTAGATAACAAATGACTAATACAGCAGTCCAACATTGCTTATTCAAGTGCATTTTCCAGTTCGTGCCACAGCGAAGGGACATAAAAACAATCTTTGGAAGAAATCTTTGTGTGAACAAAGGAGACAAGTCAATGGACACGATTTGCAGAACGACAGGCCGCGGCCTCGCTCTCACCCACGTTAGCTTACATCCAAGTGACAGATCGACTCACAGAGATTGGAAATGGGCAGGAGATGAGGTTTCGACCCAGCGAGTCACATCTTGACTGGTACCGTGTCATACATAAACATTACTTCTTTTTTTCCTTTTTTTGCGTGCGTGTCTGTCGGCGTGCGTGCATGTGTGTGTGTCTGCTCATCTGTCTGCGGTTTGCACGGTTCTGCTCGACTTGAAAACAAGTACGCAAAAGTCAATATACAAAGGAATTTACTTTTACTCCTGAGTACGCTTTTAGGAAAATATGCCAGTTGCAGTCTACATATCAACAGGAAAAAGTTGATGTTGGACTTTATTAAAACAGGGAGTCGGCATATCATTATACCTACCGCCATAACGTTTAATAAACAGTGACGAGAATCCAGGACAAATCCATAAAAGGAGAATCCGTCATCTAATCAATACGGAATTACCAAGACTGAGTCACCTATAGAGGTTCTCACATAGGAAAGAAACCCACGGACCCATAGAGCAGCGGTGCTTTTTTTTTTTTACTGAGAGTGTGTGTCCTCCACACAGAACCTGGCAACCCCGTCCCTGTCTGAATCCCGTTCCTCCCACTGTTCAGGGAGTGAAATATTTATTTTGTCTTTTCCACACAAGCGAACAGCAGTTGACTTGTGTGGCTGAATTATGTATTTATTCACACTGTGCCACTGGGCACATTTGAATGTTTTAGACCAGCCTGGATCAAACTGCTGCCATTAAAATGTATGAGAGGACGGCCTGCTGCTGAAAGAAGAGGAAAGAGACAGAGAGAAGAGAAGAAAAATAAAGAGATAGATAGAAAGGGGGAACAAGAGAGAGATGAAGAAAGACAAGAGGGAATAGAGGATGAAATCAAAATACAGATAATATTGGGCTGTTCCCAATGGAAAAACTCAATATACCTCCCTGATATTTATGGCAAAACATGACCTTTAAGATGACTTAATAAGTATTTATTCCTCTGACTTAATATACAGTATATTGTAATATTGGCTATGAACTCCATCTTGTGTGTGTGTGCGAATCTTCAGTACCTGAGAGAGTCGTGTCACTGTTATTATTTTAATAATGCAGCTGCAGGTTGCACCAAGTATCTACAGTACAGAGAAGAACATTCTCAAAGGTATTGTGGTCTTTATACGAAGGTTACTAATGCACGCACTAGAAAACCCGTCTGACCAATGAGATTGCTTGGCTGGAACTTCCTGTTTTGATGACAGGCTCCGCTACGCTTGAAGAACACAGAGGTGAAAGTTCACCTGAATACACATAAGGAATGCAGTAAACAGCACGGCTTCTTCTGTGGTTACAGTCATCTATATTCTGTATAAAAATCTATATCTATACGTATTGTATCACTTTGAGTTGAGATTTAGAACAACAAAGACATACTGAGTTACATTTGGAAGACAGCAATATAGATTAGGAAAAATGACACATCAGTTGGGATGTATTCAGATGTCATACACAGCCAAAAATACACTCTGCATTGTTCCTGCTAGAAGAAACCTGACAGCTAGGTTTACCGGATAGATACAAAAAGTGTAGTCAGCTACAGTGGAATTCATCACAGACGTCCTCCCTCCATCCTCCGTCTATTCTCCCTGGACTCTGCAGCAGCCACAGTCTGTTCCTTCTTAAACGTTGTAGAGAGGAGAGCTAAAAATGTATATGTAGCTCACTGCTTCTTAAAGTGGCAATCCCGAACATCTCCGTTTCGTTCTCTTTGGCGGCGCCTGTGGCGAAAAGCGGTAATTGCAGGTGTGTAATTTGACCTCGCTTCAAAGGGAAAACGCGTCACTAACGCTAATTTCAATGCGTGCCAGGAAAGTCGCCACAGACACCCAGTTCTTAATACTCATAATACTGCAAATGCAAGGGCTTTCATCAGTGGGCCATAGGTTCAATCACCATTCAGCAATAGATAGTGACTTAACAGACATTTATTTAAATGAAAATCTTCGGAGATCTTCGAGATTGCCACTTGAAATACTTGAAATATTTAAAATATAAATAAAGTGGGGTACAATTTTATATTTCCTCACATTTGGTGGTGAAGTGACAGTGCAGTTATCCAGGACAACAGGGGGATTACTAAGATGGCCGCATCTGTAACAGTAACTATTCTATTTCTTTTACCTAGCAAGTATTTGCTAGTAACCATTTCTACTGTTTTCCTTTTTAGCTGTACCCTTATACTGGCTGCTGTGACCGCATCATTTCTCCGCGGGGGATAAACACAGTCTGTTGCATCCATGTCCGTGGGTTGAACAGAGTCACAAGGATCAGTTCAGATGTTCTCTGATGTCACTGTGTTAAATATACTACTGTGCTTACTGGAAGAACAGCGGTCAGCTACGGTTACATGACAGATAAACACATGCAGTGTCCCGTGTCACCGTAGACGTCCATCCTGCTGTTCCCCTCCACGGTTCCCCCTCATTACAGCAGACGTCACTGTTGTCGTTTTTTTCAACGTTGCCTTTTTAAACGTTGCAGAAAGTATTGTTTGTATAACAATAGAACATGCAGGCAAAATGGGCAAGCAAAGAAAATACTTGTTACCGCAACAAAAGCAGTACAGTGAATAGGGAAGAGAGGTAACCGGGGGAGAACGTGGTGGAACAATAGATACACTCAGGTATTGAATAGGACAGTCAGAGAGGAAGATGGAATAGAGGAGAGGATTGAATCGTCACCGTACACAATGCAAGAGGAGGACGCGATAGAGAACAGATGCTCCACCTTTTGATAAGGGAAATTTTACGCTGTCAAAAGAAAGACAGAAAGAAAAACTTCTGTCAAAAGTTTACACTGTTCGTAATATTATTCATATTCCAAACTACAATGGCATCAGTCACACAATACGTCTGTTTCTCTTGTTGTTTTTCTTCGTTATTAAAAAGTTAATGGGAAGCAAGTCAAGGTTTTTATCTGACAATATATGACAGATTGGTAATGATTATAAAATATGAAGAACTGAAATCCAGTGCCCATCAAAATATACATGTGACAGAACTAACTAATGTCCCAGAAACACGAATTATGAAAGGGATTTGAAATGAATGCACAATGAACTGCAAAGTGTAGAATCGGTCTGTCGGATACCAAAATAGAGGCTCAGACAGAGAGATGAAAACAAAACAGTCTGACAGTGAAGAACAGGGGACAGACTTTCTCAGTGATTGATCATGAGAAGCTTTTATTACAACAGGAAGTTGAACTGTAGAAAAAACTGTTTTTCAAGACAAACACAAAGAAAAAGTCATGCAGACAGACAGACAGACAGACAGTCAGACAGACAGACAGACAAACAGACAGTCAGACAACAGACAGACAGAGAGACAGTCAGACAGACAGGCGACAGACAGGCAGGCAGACAACAGACAGACAGACAGACAGGCAGGCAGACGACAGACAGACAGACAGGCGGACAGACAGACAGACAGACAGACATGGCACAAGGCAAACAGACAGACATCATTTACATTTTAGCATTTAGCTGATACTCTTATCCAGAGCGACTTACAATTAGTGCTGTAGAGAATAACAGAGTAGGCAGACATGTATTTCAAGCATCATCACAAGTAGCCTAATAACAGAACAATAAAGACTGATAACTGACAGACAGGCAGAGCTACGTAGGCAGACAGACAGACACACACACACACACACACACACACCCACACACACGTCATCTCATCTGCTCCATCAGGGAGGTGATAGAGAGGACAGATAAAAGCCTGAATCATGGCACATTACAGAGAGAAGAATTATTCATTGTCTGTGGTCGTTTCATAATTGGTCTTTCTCATTTTCTGCCCGAGAGATAGATGACACAGATAGTTATATATTGAATTCAAAGTGCAAATTCAAAAACCATTTTCACACCTACACTTTAAATATTTGAAAAAAAATGACACCTCGATGTGACGTTCGCCTGTTTGAGACTGCCGGGGTGTCAGGTAAGGTAAACCGAACACGCCTCGACTACTACAGATATTTGAAACAGCGTTTGAAGTTGTCTTTCACCCAATTCTGTATGAGTGAATGATGCTGTTGCACGGCGTGGTTCTTGTGATTGTCGCTGTGATAGAGGCAGAGGAGGAGTAGTCGCTTTCTCCTCAGGTAGTAACTGTTGCTAGAGACGAGTTCTAAGACATAAATAGAACATATCTCTCTTCCATTGTTCCTGCTTCCCACACTCCAGGCCTATCAACCCTCTCTCTCTCTCTCTCACACACACACACTCACTCACACACAGTTAATTGTGAGAGAGGAAAGGAAAGGAGATGGTCAGAAAAAGAGAAACAGACAGCAGAAGAAAGCGAGAGAGAAAGATGTTTTTAAGAAAAAGACATGCCAGAGAGAGAGAGAGAGAGAGAGAGAGACAGAGGTAGTAATAAAATAGACCACCTCCTCACAGCAGTGGGAGTGAGGAGCGCAGTCCTCTATGGGGGCCGAGCGACCGGCGTTCCGGAAGCTTCCTGGCATCTGCTCAGTGTTCCAACACGACAGCTAATTCTGTTACGGGGACAGAGGGGGGTGGCGAACAGTTCTGCTCAGTCCTTATCGCAACCAAACACAGACTTACAGACCCACGACGCCAGGCGCCATCATCGTCATTGTGTAACACTTGGGAAGTAAGGGAAAGGGAGAGAGTGCGTAGGATGTGTGAGAGGATTCGGTGTGGTGATATGCGGTTGATAAATGTTCTAAAGGGTCCTCTGTTATCGGAAGAGGATAAAATACGAAGGCACCTTCTGCGGTGAAACACTTGCTGTATGAGGATCTAAAAGGAAAGCAGGATGTGAAAGCACGTTTTAAATGTAATCTAATCCCACAAAGGGGAAGAAGAAAGACCGTGTTCTCCGTAACCCAGAACAAAAAAATACGCTTTTAACTGGCTCCTGTGGTACAGGTACATCTTTTTCCTCCATGCTTTTGCAGACCTGGAACACAACATCATTTGACGTGTTTTTTGTACTTTGCAGAACCATGTATGAACTCTGTAAAATGGTCAAAAGATATACTTAATGGGAAGCAGAGCTGACCATCCTCAACTTCCTGTGATCATTAAAAGGTTTTGAATGAAGTGCATTAAATGGCACTGTGCAATTCTGGGTTATAAGGTCCATAAGTATCCATGGCAACATCCTCAGCTTCCATTGGTCATTTTGAATGAGGAACATGTTCTGTGTTATGCCTATCTAATGATACTCTCTTTAAAGATGATTGTACAGGCCTATATAAAGGATGTATCAATGATAAATCAATGATATAGGTCTGCTGTAGGCCTATATAAATGCACAATATCTGAAAAAGTCTTAAAACAATAAATCAATTAGACAAAAACTGTACATTTAGGGTTTTAATATACAGTTTCCAAGATAAAGTTCTTTGATAAACAAAGGGACAGTTTTTTGGCTATATAAAAAGCTATTTAGAAACCAGTGACTAGACTTAAGAGACAATAGTGGCCGTGTGCTTACATCTTCAGGTATCAAATACAGACATATTTTGCTCAGAGTGAAGAACAGGATACTCACAAAGTTTTGAACAAACGTCTCACTGACTGTTTTACAAGAATCACTTCATCAATAGTTTGAACCACGTTACTACACACTGAGCCATTTAAAATGAGCTATACTCCCAGAAATATGCAGAGAAAGAAGCTCTGGGTCAGAAGGTCAATTGGCGCTCAGTTCCGTCAAACTCAGGCAGGAAATCTGGACAGTTGCTTATATGAGTAAATAGCAACAATCATTCTCAGGTTTGCGCAGATTCAATTTGTGAAATGGGGCTGGACCAACTGTTGCCAGGGCCCGGGAGTATGACTTATGGAGAAACTGCTCTTTAATTATCAGCGTGGGGCCTTATAAACTAAGCTCCCTGGACAGCTGTCCTGGTGGTCCTGCCACACTGCACACCCTGATGGTGGTCCATAAAAAAAGCATTTTATGTCTTTGTGCCTATGTTAACAGTCTGATGGATGGAAGTGGGGGGCTGCTATGTTCCTGTCAGTTTCCTCCATCAACTTGAAGTACGGCAACTCCAGCCTGAGGTCACACATATGGAGGTTGTTGACCTCATTATATAGAGCTCACCTGAGACTACAGACTGCTGAACTCAGTGTGTGCAGTGGCTTTGACAGGGGGGAAAAAAACCCCAACTTTTTTATGACTTTTGAATTGTAGTGAAAAACCTCTTCCTGAATTGAAGGAACTGACAACAAATCGACTCCCCGCCCTGAGAGAGAGAGACACCCAGAGATAGTGTGCTACTACCACAAGAGCACAAGAGACAGACAGAGAGAAGGTGTTTGGCAGTGCAGAATCGTATGCAGAAAGATCCATTGCAATATCTAAGTATACCAATGAACATCACACCTGGGTCATCACAACTGCTGACCAGTTAATCAGTTACTTCAATGATTGGAAGGAAAAAAGTATTCCCTGATGCAAGCAAAGGGAAACACCCTCTCCATTTTATATACTTCTAATAGAATAAAGACTTAATATCTGACTCGTTTAGGTCATCTATTGTCCAAATAGCACTCAATCTCACTATTTCTAAGCTGAAGAAGCTTTGTTGAATATCAACCATCTATCTATGTTCAGAGAGGCTGAGTTTTTAACAGCCACCTCCAGATGAGTGGGTTGTTTAATCAGTGACGGTTCAATTGGCTGCGCTGTGGCAGGCAAGATCTATCAATCACAGAGCGGTCCAAGCCTTGTTTTGACGCAGGTCTGATGCGCAGATTAAGAAAACAGATTTACAGTACATTACACTTGTAAAATTTATGCAGTGTAAAAAGTTCATTGGTTCTACTTAAAAACTCACAAGTCATAAAGATACAAAGGGCATTAGAAAACAAGAAATGAAGGTTTAGGTGGAAAGCAAATAGAACATATTTTGTTTTGTTTTGTTTGAACGCTAGAGTTACTATATTCTCTGTGGAGCTGTCAAGCAGCCATCAATCAAAGTAAAGAGATCCTCACAAATAAAATAAAAAGCTTTGGTGCATGTGTGTTTGAAAGGGTTGTAACTATATCAAAGATAGTATACTACCTAAACTGTCATTCAAAATATGATTCAGCCTATCCAAACAGTGGCTATGACGGCTCGGCGGTACTCTACATTGACTTTTACCTCTCGATGGCTGTATACTTGTTTATACAATACAATACAGAATTATCAATAACTGGGTGTTGACTAGCGATTTTAAGTCGAACCAATGGATCTTCCGTTTACAGTGCATTCTTCATAGGAGCACCGAAGAAAGTGTACAGTATATATACAGCCCAAAGTATAAGGCGTGACACGATGTGACAGTGTAGTGCAGATTTTTTTTCTTTTTTTTAGGGTCCAGTCCATTCCAAGTCTATTTAATCCGATTATACTCCGTTCTGTTCTGATCCTTTCCACTCTATTCCAATTCATTCCTTTCAGGGTCCATTCCAGATTGTCCAGTTCCATCTCACTCAACTCCGTTCGATTCAAGTCCATTCCACCACATTCTAGTCCATGCCATTTCATTCTATTGCGTTCCACTAGATTCCATTCAAGTCCATTCAAGCCCATTCAATTATTTTTTTCTCATTTTTTCTGAGACCAGCCCAGACATGCATTGCATTGGGTATGCCTAGTCTTTCCGCATTTTGTTATGTTATGTTGTTTTGTACATTTGTATTCCCCAAAGCAAGAAAGAGGGTGTGACCTATACTTTTCCATTGCAGAGGGTCGTCACTGCAGACATCGTGTGGTAGCTTATTTAACAAAAGCCTAGTTCCCTAGCCACAAAGGCTGTTTGTGTGTGTACCTTTACATAAACGGTCCATTTACAGTAGTGGCTAGCAGATATAGTCTGTAAACTGAATGCTGTATTTCCAGAGGCAGTGTGAGCCTGCATGTTAAGTTACATGCTATGTAAAGTAATATCCTGCAAGGTCGCTCTCTCTCTCTCTGCCAGGTTAACTTAGTTTGAATCCCTTCAGCACTGAAACATTTGATAGGTGGCTGACATTGACATCTGTATTTCTTTTAATACAGTAATAGATCTCAGTCATAAAGTACAGAGTTTCCCATTGAAAGATATTATTTCTGGCTATCCACTGCCATAGCAGGCAATCCCATCACAAATAGATTTCCCAATTTTAGACACAATTACATATTAACAGAACGTCTTGTGTTGCGTGTACAGTCTTCTCTGGAGCCACCTGTATGTTTCTGGTAGACAAATAACACAAGAGCCTGTGTGAAACCCAGCAGTGTTGAGATCCTAGCGGAATAAACCTGATTTAAACCTCAGACCATCCTGTGAGGAACCAGACATCAGTCAGTCAGCTAAAGGGGAAGACCCCACTGATTGAGGGAGATATTTAGGCAAACAAGGTCTTCGGCAGGGAGGTTTTAAGGTTTTAAAGGTTTCAGACAGGATTGCTAACAGTTGGAGCCAACCGGTGTGTAGGTACTGTAAAGTTAGCCTCCTTGAATACTGACCCTGCTTTAAAAGCACCCCAGGGCATGAATGTAAATAAGAGTTCGCTCTTGGTCAAAAAGGGTTATACAGTTACTGCAAGTGTACAGTATTAAGATCAAAGATGAAATTTAAAGATAATAGGCACTAGCCCAACGAGATTATTTGGCTAACAACAACATACCCTGTCCATTCGCCCTCCCATTTCAAACTCTGGCTCCGTAACCGCAGTCTGACAACATGCTAGCCACGGGCTAATAGCGGGCTAGCAAAATCTTCATCCCCAGTGAGGTGCGCCACTAGCAGTTGGAGCCTGCCGGGGTGTAGTTACTCAGCTCCCTGCGGATGGTGCTGAACGGCGACAGCTCCAGCTCGGTGGTGCACTCGTGTTCGTTGTCGTCGCTGGCCGTGGCCGAGGAGGGCGCGTGGTTACAGCAGCAGCAGCAACAGCAGCAGTCCAGGAAGGCCCTGCCGAGGGGACGGCACAGGAGGAGCAGCAACGCCGGGGTCACCGCGGCCCGGCAGAACAGCAGCAGCTGGGAGAGGAGGTGCAGGACGGACATGGTGTGCTCAGGGACCCCGGCCGCCATGTACGCCGACACGATGTTGCAGATGTTCTCGGGCACCACGCAGGCGCCGTACACGATGGCCAGCGCCACCACCGTGCAGTTCATCTGGCTCTCCAGGCGGATCTGCTTCTTGTTGCTGCGCACACTGGCCTGCTCGGCGCGGCGGATCTTGCGCGCCGTCACCAGCGAGCAGCCGATGGTGAAGAGGGTGGGGAGGCAGAAGTAGCAGCCGAAGCACCACCACAGGCGGGCGCCCTCGTACGTCAGGCCCAGCACGTAGAGCATGTCGGGGAGCGAGGTGGAGATGCGGATGATGCAGCGCTCCACGGGGGGCTCGTCCGGGATGCCCGTGTCCTCAGCCACCAGCTGCCGGATGAGGAGCTCGGGGAGGGCCAAGAGGAGAGCGCCGATCCAGATGACGGCCAGCTTGGCGGTGGTGGACGTGCAGTTCTCGATCATCTCGTAGTACATCTGGACGTTGGTCGCCGCGCGGAAGCGGTCGATGCACAGAGCGCACAGGGTGAACGTGGTCACGCCCAGAGAGGCCACCTGCGTCGACGAGGAGAAAAAAAGAGATGCTCTTTTAATGAGATTCATTAGTAACTTTCACCACCAAGTACAATAAATATACAGGAAATTGTCTTGGAGGTATTCAGGGGTTCTTTAATTCCCTTATTAAAGGGAATGAGGAAATTTACTTTTAATTTATACATCGTGTTTGCATTTATGTTTTGCCAATGTACAAATTACATTATCATACCCATATAGCGTCTCGTAATGAAACTGAGAGATTGAGAGGGTGTGAAAATGAAAGAGAGAGACAGAGCGCGAGTGGGCGAGAGAGCATAATATCCATATAAAATCAGCACAGGTATGAGACAACAATGTGAGGCTTGAGTCGAGAGAGGCAGCGAGAGAGAAAACTAATAAGGGAACGAGCCGTGACCGACTAGAGAGAGAGAGAGAGAGAGAGAGAGAGTGCTGTGAGTGAGCACTGGGTTACCGTACCGACTGATCCACCGCAACATCAGTCCAACATGAGATAGATTCTTCACGCTGACCCAATAATATGCTGCACTGCCTCTTGTACTGTACACACACAGAGCAGGAAGTCCCGTGGCGTGACCCTGTTTCTGTTGCCCGGCCCAGCCAGACAGCCTGCCAGACAGCCAGCCCTTGCTACCGCAAATAACCAGAACCCCTTAAGGACAGGGTATAATGGCGCTAGCCTTTGGGTGAACCTGACACTGATGTAATTACAGGGCTCACAATGGAAAGGTTGTAAGCCTCTGCTAACAATGTGTCCATAGCACACTCCGTCCTTATGCATGTGTGTGTATGTGTGATAGCGAGAGAGAGAGAGAGGGAGAGAGAGAGAGAGAGAGAGACACCGTCCTCAGAGGAGGGACAGTCATCCCAGTGCACTCATTCAAATGCATTTTTATACCACTTGTCCAATGATAATATCGCAATTATCGACACATTAGCCAAATACTCCACTGCAATTCTGCAACGTGTGAACAGAACCCTTCACACGACACCTTTCCTGGCAAGTTCTCTGTGAAATTATTGTTATAAAAGAGTTTGCAAATTAGCGGAAAGTGCACACATTTTCTCTTCACTGCTAGAAGCATCTGTTGGATTAAAACTCATTTGGCAAAGTGGCCAGCCTGGAAAATATCCCTCTGCAGCTGGAGTGTGTGCGTGTGTGTGCGTGTGAATGTGTGTGCGTGTGTGTGTGCACTGTCTTTCTTTTGTAACCACCTCCCTCTCTCTCATTATCTCAGCTTGTCTGTTCGGTTCTACTGTTCCCTGCACTGTTCCACTCCTTTCCTCTCTCTCATTCACTCTCTTCCTTTGTCCAGTTTCCTCTCCTCCTCCGCTTCCC
>OMKK01084548.1:0-10937 GCA_900302305.1 Polymixia japonica
ATATACATGTTTCTACACATGTAGAAATAAAAGTGTAAAAACGAGACATTGTTGTTTTAGAAGCACTTAGTGTCTGGACCTATTACTAGAACTTGATCCCGGGCGTGCAAAATCACTACGCCCAGTGACAAGACAAGAAATGGGTCCAGAGGCTGCTTCGAAAACAACGTCTCGTTTTTACACTTTTATTTCTACACGTGTTAAATATACAAGACACAACATGTAATTAAGACAGCTTTGGAGTTGTTGGAAGGTGCATTTGTTCACTTTTGATGAAGCAGGGCTCGTTTACCCACCAGCATCCAGTCTTTATGCTAAGCTAGGTTAGCATGTACCTGGAACTATCTTTGTACTGGACGCACAGAGATTAAATTGACATCAATCTCCTTGTCTGACTCTGGGTAAGATAGCAAATAAGTGTATTTCCCAAAATGTTGGCGTGTTCCTTTAAGTAGTAACAAGTATGAGTATGAGGCCAATTGTGTGGCACAGTGTCACAGCAAGAAGGTCCCGGGTTTGATTCCCGCCTGGGGCGCTGTTGGCACCGTGCTCACATGGTTCTCCTCCAACATGGACCCCAAATAAAAACATGCAGAACACTCTCCTGACCCTGACCAAGAGACAGACAAGTAGAACTGCTCCTGGCTGCCCTCTGGAGGAAGGACCACGAGGATGGGTTCATTGTAGAAGGCAAATTTCTCAGCCACCATATCTGCATGTGTTGTAGACACTTAAAAACTCACTGAGTCCGGTTTAATCTTAATCTTAAACAATTTTACCTATACACATTGTTGTTTGCATGAATAAATCCGGGCCGGCCTGGTTGAATTCTCTGTCTGTCTTACGATATGCTCCCCACTAGATACCCACTGAGTTCATCTTCCTTGCTATCATCTGTTAGGGACCAGAACAATCTACAATAATAGTCGTGGGGTGTCTAAAAACAGTGAGAGGCCACGGCATCTTATTCAATATGGTTGATGAATTCATCTTCTTGGAGAGATTCTGGGGAAGGGGCCCAAAAGGTGTCAGTTCTTATATTTTGTTGTTATAGTATCACTTAGTTTTCCATGTGTGAAACTAGTCTGAGACGCAGGTGATTCATATGGGTACTCCTGTTTTATAAGTAAACAAGTGGGATATGTTCCACATGGGAAAATAGTGAGACTCTCATCTGCTCTTCACTTGTGCAATGCTTTAAAATGCTTAAAAAAAAAACTCTAAAATATTAATGTTATAAACGTATAACAATAAAAGGGAAAACTTTGAAAAATAGAAAGGTTAGACGAAAGCTCCCAAATTCACACCCTTGATTATACAGTGTCACGATTTAACTTAACATAAAGACCCTGTATCCAAAATGGCTGAACGAGTGCATGACCTGTATACACAGAGTTTACAAAACATCAGGGACACCTTCTTAATATTGTGCTGCACCCACTTTGCCCTCAGAAGAGCCTGGATTCGTCCGGGGATGCACTCAAGGCGTTGAAAGCACAGGGATGCTGGCCCAAGAGGACTGAGTCCAGTTGGCTGCTAGTACATCACTACTCTGATTAGCTTGTTCCATCTCATCCCACAGATGTTCAATTAAACTGAGATCTGGTGACTGGACAGGCCGCTAGAATTAAGCTGAATTCACAGTCGTGTTTGTGGAAACATTCCTGGTCAATCTTAGCCTTGTAGCATGAGGTATTATCCGCTAAAAGAACCACTTCGCAGATGGATTCACTGCTGCCATGAAGAGACACACCTGACTGGCAACGATGTTCCGATATCGTTCAGATACCGTGGGATTCAAACATCGCTCTACTTTTATCAAGGGGCCCAATGTGCCATGAAATCACACCCCACACCGTCACACCAACACTACCAGCCTGACACGCACCGTGATGGATGCATGGACCAGACAGACACATGTCTCCACACCCGAGTACTGAAGCAGCAGGACCTGGGATTCATCTTACAATCCTCCAGTGTCCAATGTTTTCCTTCCATAATCTCACTGCAACTGTAGTTACTTGTGTTGTTTTTAGGTATATAACCAGCAGATCCCCTACATCCTCTGACACTGGTCTCTTGGCTGTTCCAGACACTAGACCGGCCCTGGTCTCTTGGCTGTTCCAGACACTAGACCGGCCCTGGTCTCTTGGCTGTTCCAGACACTAGACCGGCCCTGGTCTCTTGGCTGTTCCAGACACTAGACCGGCCCTGGTCTCTGGGCTGTTCCAGACACTAGACCGGCCCTGGTCTCTTGGCTGTTCCAGACACTAGACCGGCCCTGGCCTTTACAACAGCCTGCCGAAGGATCTTCAGGTCTCTGAATCTGTGGACATTTAGGAAATAAATCTTAAAGCGCAACCTTTTCGCATTGCTTTTACTTAGATTCCTTTTAAATCCAAATTCCTTTCTTCCTCAGTTATTATCTGACCGTGTTTGCTGTTTCTGCCATCATTGTTGCTGCTGTCTATAAGACATTAGTTGTGTTCTTTTATAGGTCTTTCAGCACCAATGTTGTACCGGACTGTCAGTTGACTAACTGTAGACTGTCTGTCTGCCTCCTTTCACCTCTTTCATCAGTGATCTGTTTACATCCCTGGTCTGACAGACTCAAACCAGGGTATCGGCCCCTGGCATCACATACACAAGCAATGTCTCTATTGTCTCTTAACCTTAAAGATCATTCACCTACATCTACACTGACTGAAGTGGATCATGCCAATATATTAGACCTTCTACTACGAAGTGAGCTTAACACACTCAGGCTTTCTTTGTGATCGCTGGCTTCATGAAGGTGGATATCAGCTCACTACGATGACCCAGGTTTCCTCAATCAAGCTATGAGTTCATAGCCTAATTTGTTCAGGTAAAAGGTGTCTGCAACAGACAACATGGACAAGAGGAGCAAATGATTATAATGAGTTTTGAAGAATTAAAAATGATTTTAATAATTATCATTAGGCCTACTGCCAGGGAGGAATGTTGTATGTTAAACTGTCCCATCATTAAAGCACAAGTGAGTACGACGTTTTATTGATGGCAAAATTCTCCACATTAACGGTGGAATTCATATCTGTGCCTGTGGCGAGGAAATGCAAAGCAATTCATACTGTTACCGGTATAGTAACTCAAGTCAAGTCAAGTTTATTTATATAGCCCTTAATCACATTACCGTCTGAAAGGGCTTCACAAGCCCACAAACACAAAGAATTAAATGACACCCAACGGGATCCTCCATGAATGGTGACGTCATTTAATCAAGAGAGGTGATTGGTCAATGGCCGCTTGGACCCTTAAACCTGCCACAGAACAGGTTAGGTGTGCAGCATAGGTTACCATGGTGATATACCCTGATTAAAAGTAAGACGTCATCGTGACATTGAAAATCCAGGGTTTAGACGTAAATGATCTTACTAACCCCATAATCTGGTTTCATGCTACACCCCTCTGGTCAGTCCATTACAGGGAAAGAGCAGCGTTATGTTTTGGACACTCAGTGTCAGGTATACAGTATCAGCTGGGAGAGTGGAAAACTATGAACAGTCTGTCACCATGGAAAAGTACATAGGTGCCTGAGAGACATGGCCAGAGAGAACAGGTGGTTTCACACACTCACACACAGGAGCATGACAGAGTAACAAAATAAACATGTGCATGTACACACACACACACACACACACACACAGAAGGTGAGAGAGAGAGAGAGAAACAAAGTAGTGCCCTTGCAGACCTTGGGAATAGGGGGCGTCTCTATGACACTCTTGAATGACATGTGAGTAGCAGTAGGTGAGGGTTAGTCTTCACAGGGTGATGTGTGGATTACATTGGTTCACAGTGTGGGTGGTGCTGAGGTGGTTAGACCATGTACCAAATATAGTTGAATGCAGGAGGCTCTGAGATGTGTTTCTCAATCCAACATTTAGAAAAGCTATGCAACCTATAATCAACAGGAAATGAGACATGAGACAAGTCATGAGTGTTATGATGATATTCACCTAAGGTTACACCTAAAGTTACACCTTAAGTTACACCTAAACCGTCTTTGAGCACTTGGAAAAGCACTATATAAATTTGATGTTTATTATTATTATTATTATTATTAAAGTTACACCTAAAGTTACACCTATTGGTAAAATAGGTGAAAAGGTTTTGGGTAACCTCAGCCCGCTTTGTTTCAGGGTCCCTCTAGCTACAAGGTACTGGTACTTACAAGTTTACCTCTAGTTTCTACATTAATATTCAGACTTGACTGTGATGCGGTAAGCCTCGCTTATCAGGTCTTATCAGGTCTTATCAGGGGGATAAACCTTCAGAGTTTATGTTATTCCTATGACCTTGGACATTATAATCAATATTTGATGAGTTTCATTTCAAAATTAGACTCTAGACTAGATTCTAACAAGATATTGTTAATAAAATAAAATGTACTATGTATGGATTGTTACTAGTCATCATCAGATCCTTGTTTACAAAACAGTGAAATATGAGAGAAAGTCATTATCTGCACCTTCAAATATTGATCAATTTACATGAGGCAGCTTTTTTTCTTAAAGGTTCACAAACAACGTGACAATAATTTCTCGCTCAAGCTGAATCATTTTCAATTCAAGTAGATGCAATTTCGCCTCAAATTGTGTGAACCTCGAGCGACGCTGCGTCTGTTTGTCTCTGTTCGCGTCCTTCTGTTGATTTTATGTGAATCTGTGCTGCGTCTAAACTTCGATAAATGCCACGGTGGACATCTGGGATGAAAACAACATTTAGTCCTTCTTTCAGGTTAGTTTCACATGCAGTCACTACAGATGGATGATACTGGTGTTACTGGTGTAACCCAGACAGCATGTACATGATGACATCACTACAGATGGATGATACTGGTGTTACTGGTGTAACCCAGACAGCATGTACATGATGACATCACTACAGATGGATGATACTGGTGTTAGTGGTGTAACCCAGACAGCATGTACATGATGACATCACTACAGATGGATGATACTGGTGTTAGTGGTGTAACCCAGACAGCATGTACATGATGACATCACTACAGATGGATGATACTGGTGTTAGTGGTGTAACCCAGACAGCATGTACATGATGACATCACTACAGAATGTTAGCTAGCATGGAGTTGGTCTGTAAGGGTTAGAGACAAGTTATATACTGTTAATAACTGACTACAGATATCACAAGGAGAGCAACAAGTCTGATTACAGCACTAAAATAAAGACAAGACAGAATTTTAAAATTAGGTTATGAAACCAATGTAGATTTTCTTCTTTTATGCAAATAGAATTTTTCCTGTTTGACTTTTGAGGTAAAATATGAGGGCAGATAGTTTTGTGACCATGGCTCTATTAACAATACAACTGAAGTTTACTGTGGACTCAGAAGGTTTGGTCTTTTCATTTAGTGGATGTTTAAGTGTCAATCCACCAGATCCTTGTTTTATTTTACTACGACAACAACCTTGGTGATAAGTGGTCATTGCTGTATTTCTGATAAATCACCTCGTAGTCAGTGTCGCCTGCAGCAGTACTATGATGTGAAGGAGCTTTCATGAACTGAGTGTAGGTTGAATTTATATTGTGTGTTAAATCAATAGGTGATAGAGTAAGAAAACAGACATTAATTTCTATGAAAAAATTCCAGACTGCCAACATGAGTCTCTCATGTTCTGTGTCTGTACAAATACGCATATTTTGAAGACCAAGAGCGCTTGCCTGTATGAACAAGTAACAGTAACAGGACTCGCTCCTGTATTTACAATGCTGTCTGTGAGTTTGTAATAGCGCAATATTTGCTCTGAACGTAAATCTTGCATTTCAAATAGTGTGCGGGTGTAAACTCGATCTCCAATGTAAACAAACATGGAGAATGCAGCAACGTAGGCAGTTTTGGGGCCAGACTGCATTTTATGGGCCAACAATATAAATACTTGGTTATTTGTTTTGCTCCCTTGCTCCTCTCACCTTTATGTGGACAAAAGTATTTATGTCTAGGATGTACAGAGAACCAGGAGACGTCAGAATATGTGACCACACTAACCCTCACCTACTCCTACTCATGTCACGTGAGGAACAAGAATGAAGTTCAGCTGTTGTTACCTGGTCTGAGGAACAAGAGTGAAGTTCAGCTGTTGTTACCTGGTCTGAGGAACAAGAGTGAAGTTCAGCTGTTGTTACCTGGTCTGAGGAACAAGAGTGAAGTTCAGCTGTTGTTACCTGGTCTGAGGAACAAGAGTGAAGTTCAGCTGTTGTTACCTGGTCTGAGGAACAAGAGTGAAGTTCAGCTGTTGTTACCTGGTCTGAGGAACAAGAGTGAAGTTCAGCTGTTGTTACCTGGTCTGAGGAACAAGAGTGAAGTTCAGCTGTTGTTACCTGGTCTGAGGAACAAGAGTGAAGTTCAGCTGTTGTTACCTGGTCTGAGGAACAAGAGTGAAGTTCAGCTGTTGTTACCTGGTCTGAGGAACAAGAGTGAAGTTCAGCTGTTGTCACCTGGTTCGAGGAGGACTCGTCACTACTAGTTATCACTCTTGTTCATAACCATACCGAATGTGAACCTGACAGTAAAACACTAAAATGAGCGACAACCATATTTAGTTCTAGTGTGAAAATAGCCTTTGAGGCCTAAACAACAAATACTAGAAAGAAACTCCATGACCTTTAACTAAATCTAGCCCCAATTGTGTGAGGTTTTTCCAACTAGTTTAGTTTAATGACCTAATTATCTGTTTTTGACTGTCTTGTGACAAAACAACTGTCGTTGAGACAGTTGACAACAGGTTACAACACATCCTCAGAAGAAGGCACAAAGATCTCTCTCTTCTACAGAATGTTTTCCACGTAACTATTTTTCTCATCCTCTTTTCTCTATATTCAGCTCAACCATTAAACATATTCTTCAGACTCTAAACCCCTCGTAAACATATGGGTCAGTGAGGGTCTACGTCTAGTCACAGTTTACCACACAACAGTAAACACAAGACAAGCTCAACCTGTTGACTGGATTTCTAAAAACAGCTTTTTTTTTTTTTTTACATAAGAAAATACATTTTAGAAATCAAAAGTGCTCAGATTGGATCATATCTCTTATTGTGTCGAACATTACTAAGCAATGATGTTCATTACTGAAAGAGTCGTTTTACAGTCATATATTTAGTTTCTATATTGTTTTAGGTAGGGCCAGTTAACTGATGTCATATCTAAACATTAGTGAAAGAGAGCCATTAAAGAGAAAAAGCAAAGCATTTTAAAAAGCATTGTGCTTTGTACAGTAAGTATAATTTAAATGATCAACATAAAACTATATAAATATATATCACATACACATGCATCTGCTTATTTGCGCTTTGATATAGTAAAATATTATATTCAATAGTAAAATATTATATTCATTTGCAGTTCATTAATTCCTCTGCAATGACGTCATTTCTACAAATGGATTAATAAACTGCCATCTAATTTAATCTAATTTAAAAAGATTTGAACTATAAAATCCGAGAAGGCGTGTGGTTGTAGTGTTATAATACAGCGCAGGTCTGCAGGATGAACACAAAGCTGGTCCACTGTAGCTGTATAACACCTACCTGGATATCTAGTCCAGTTCTACTCTAGTTCATAGTGCTACAACATCCTGGTTACCTTCTTGTCTTTATAACCATCAGGCCACTCTTACTTGCTTTAAAATCACATAGAATACAGCTAAGAATTGTGTCTATTAAGTTCTGTAACACTCAGCCACATTACTGTCCATGTGCACTGAGCCCTCCATGCTCTAATTTTAGCATTTTCAGCGACATGTATATCAGATTACAAGTTAAAGAACAACAGCCCTTCTTGAATGGAAAGAATTGTATCCTGAGAGTAGGCAATTTGTAGTAAAAAAACAAACAAATCTTACTCTACTGTGATTCTATACATCTCAAATGCATTTACATTACTACCTAAGAGCATCCATTCCCATGTACAGTATAATGTATGTATTCTATGAAAATAACATGCATTGATCATATTTCTTTAGATGAGCAGTGTGTTTTACCCAAAGCATTGCATAATTGAGGCTAGTGACGTAAACCCCAACAGTGAAGCATTGATTTCCTTTCCATCAATGAACCCACAGTAATAATAAACCGTATCTGGAGCCTATTTATCTAATGTATCAAGATCGTATTGAAAACATTGTTGGATCCTATTAATAACATGGGGAATTTAACTGATGACATCTTATTAAAGACTAAAACCTAATCACAATAGTAATTTAAACTTTTTGGTGGTATTCCAAGTTGTGCTGGGCTAACATTAAAATAAAATAAAAATGTTAGCCTATAGAATGACACCTCTAAAGTAAGTCAACCCACAGCCTATTAAACTACTATATATAAATAACCGACGAGGAACCAATTTTAAACTATTGCAACAATTAACTAATTTCATGTCTGCAAAACGTCTCCGTTGCACGGAAGAAAACAAGATACACAAGATGTGTTGGATTTCATCAGTTCAATCTCTCATGTTGGTTTCATCAGTTCAATCTCTCATGCTTTCAGTGTTGCATGTAAACGTGAGACTGCAGACTGGCTCCAGGAGACACAGCTGCACGTTTATGTTCAACAAGCTGGTAACCTACCATGTGATCCTCTTGCAGGAATATACTTTCCAGGAGTCTCGGTGCGTCTCTTCTGCTTTCCGTTACACCAGTTCAGCTGAGGAGACTCGTTTTACAATCTTCCTTATTTTGATTTTGAATGTATCGAGGCAATCAACTTCAGCATGGAGAAGGTGTAGTCTTGACAATAAAGTGCAGTCTTGACCATAAAGTGCAGTCTTGATCATGTCACGGAGGTAATGTTGAGATTCTTACGCCACGTTGTTGTGAAGATCTAAGTGTGGCTGTCATCAGTCACATACAAATCAAGAAAGTTTGCTCTAGCCAATCAAAAGACTGAAAGGGTTGACCCAAACTTGATGCCCTGCCCTATCACAAACCGTCCAGGGTTCAGTGGGCGGGACTATGGCAGACTGTAGGCTGCAAGAGTAACTTTTACAAACCAAAAACCCTAAATAACTCTGCTATGGCAAACCGATTTAACACTTAATCAAACCACACTCCTATCTGTAATTACATTTTAGATATCCATAATAGTATTTCTCCTAGTCAAAATTATATTCTCACTAGTCATAATGGTAATTAAAGATATCCATGATAACATTCTTACTAGTAGAAATTGTATTTCAAGATATCTACAACTTTGATTGTACTAAAAACTAAAACTAAATTTAAGATATCTAAAAATCCTTAAAAAGTAAATACAAGGCCGTTTTAACATTTAATAGGTAGACTGGATTGCTGGATATTGCAGATATCTGTAATTCAATTATTCCTAGTCAAAAAGAACATTTCAGAAATCCACAAAATTATGATATGTCATAATAATAAATAAAATAATAAAATAATCAGGTATCCAAAATGAAAAACCATTCCAGATATCCATAATGTAATTTTTATTATCCAAAAATACATTGTGACTAGTAAAAATGTAATTACAGATAACTATCATTATGACCAGTAACATTTGTGCAACACAGATATGCTATATCTACAATTAGAATTACATACATATTGAAATACAGTTTCTAGAATGTGATTGTGGATGTCTGTAATGGATATCTACAATAGAATTAGTCAATGAACCCTTTTTGGTTGAATGGTGTCCTATCTACCTGTCAACAGATATGCAATTGGATTGTAGATATCTGAAATGGGAGCTTTTCCTAGTAAGAATTCTACTGAATGTTCATTCTAGATATCAAAAATGTAATTGTGGATATCTGAAATTCAAAGCCCAATACACATGAATGGCAAAGGTGACATCATTTGTCGTAGGAAGAATGACGTTGTGGATTTCTGAAATGTTATTTTTGACTAAGAAGAATTGAATTACAGATATCTGCAATATCCAGCAATCCAGTCTACCTATTAAATGTTAAAACGGCCACTTGTACTTTTTAAGGATTTGTAGATTTAGTTTTGACTATAGTACAATCAAAGTTGTAGATATCTTGAAATACAATTTCTACTAGTAAGAATGTTATCATGGATATCTTTAATTACCATTATGACTAGTGAGAATATAATTTTGACTAGGAGAAATACTATTATGGATATCTAAAATGTAATTACAGATAGGAGTGTGGTTTGATTAAGTGTTAAATCACCATAATACCCCAAGCACTTTGTATGACCTGCACCTGACCACAATGATAACCAATAGGAAACTTCTCTGAAAAAAGAAAGACAGCAAAGAATCTATAACTTGATATTTATTGTTATTTATACTTTTCTGTTTTTCTTAAGGTAAAGTGACTATGAAAAGGATTCATTCATATTGTATTCAAACAAAATGTATAGTTACTGTTACTTAATAAATCTTTGAAGGACAGAAAAGGTGCAACAAACATCAAGGCCAGTGAAGAGTGTGCTGAGATCTAAACCCACGCTGAGATCTAAACCCACGTTGATATCGAAACCCACGTTGAGATCTAAATCCACGCTGAGATCTAAACCCACGTTGAGATCTAAACCCACGTTGAGATCTAAACCCACGTTGAGATCTAAATCCACACTGAGATCTAAACCCACGTTGAGATCTAAACCCACATTGAGATCTAAATCCCACGTTGAGATCTAAACCCACGTTGAGATCTAAATCCACACTGAGATCTAAACCCACGCTGAGATCTAAACCCACGCTGAGATCTAAACCCACGTTGAGATCTAAATCCACACTGAGATCTAAACCCACGTTGAGAATCTAGTGGCCAGTTGAATTGATTTTCTAAGGCTCTTTGGTGTAGTGTTGATAATGACAGGACATATGGGAGAGTGACATAGTTGGAGGTGCCAGAAAGATCATGAGCTAGAGTCACAGTCATAAT
>OMKK01084556.1:0-10154 GCA_900302305.1 Polymixia japonica
AGAGTTTGTGAGTGAGTGAGTGAGTGAGTGAGTGAGTGAAGAGAGAGTGAGTGAGTGAGTGAGTGAGTGAGTGAGTGAGTGAAGAGAGTGAGTGAGTGAGTGAGTGAGTGAGTGAGTGAGTGAGTGAGTGAGTGAGTGAGTGAGTGAAGAGAGAGTGAGTGAGTGAGTGAGTGAGTGAGTGAGTAAAGAGAGAGAGAGTGAGTGAAGAGAGAGAGTGAGTGAGTGATTATGAGAAGCGGCGTACTTCCAGGCATGGATGTCAGCCTCGGCGCAGCAGTTAATGCTGCTTTATCATTCTCTATCTCTGTCCTTCCCTCGTTCTGTCGTTCATTTCCCCTTGCCGTGTTGTTCCGTCTCACTTGCTCTCTCTCCTCCACTTCACTCTCTCTGTCTTCCTCACTCGCGTCCCCCACCCCGGGCCTCTCTCTGTCTCAGCAGTGTCCTTCACCAGGGTCATTACCAACATATCTTCAGTCCCTTGACTCTCACCACTCACTTGTAAATGCATTGCTTTTGTGTGTGTGTGTGTGTGTGTGTGTGTGTGTGTGCCTGTGTCCCTGTGTGTGTGAATGTCTATGTGTTGGTGTGTATGTGTGTGCGCGTGTGTGGCGTGTATCATCTTTATTTATCATTCTTCATGACTTCGTATACTGTGTATTATTGACTCTTCCCTCTCACGTTCTTTCTTTCAGATTATCAGTTTATTAAACGTCTTCACACCACAGAAATCTTTAGAGGAATTCCAAGATGTGTGAGTACAGTTAACCCTTCCTGACAGCGTCATTTCAGTATCATTTCTCTAAAATAAACCGCATATAATTTCAGTTTTATGAAGGATAAATGCTTCATGCCCAGTTATGGGACCACAACAGTGAGTCAGTGAAAGTGAGGTGTAATCTGAGGCAGCTGGAGATATGTTTTCCTCCTACTGAATGATAAATAAGTGTGTTCACTTTTAGAGCAATCTTCAGCTAAACAGAGCTGCATAACACTTTAATTCCTTCAGTCTGGAACTCAGGGTAGAAGCATTGCAAAAAATGTTTTTTATGTGCAATGATCAATGATCATCTGAAGTAATCATAGTATTATCTTTAATTGAGAGGTATTAGCTGTGTATAATTATATTCAATCAATCAATCAATCAATCAATCAATCAATCAATCAATCAATCAATCAATCAATCAATCAATCCTCCCTCTCCCAGGTACCTAGTGATGGAGTTGATGGATGCCAACTTGTGCCAGGTGATTCAGATGGAGCTGGACCATGAGAGAATGTCCTACCTGCTCTACCAGATGCTGTGTGGTATCAAACACCTCCACTCAGCTGGCATCATTCACAGGGTATGAGATCTATACACCAGCCAATTTCTATTTATAATGCTACATCTGACACCAGCATGCACCCTCGCCGTGCATATACGCTTCCACCGGTTTGGTTGCTGGGTCTTGTTTTTCAAATAGTAATTGCGAAGCACTGGGAAGGCTTACGGTAGGTAATTGTGATCAATTTGTTGTCGTTCGCTGCGGGCTGGACATTTTTTCACAGAGCTGTTTCACGTTGCTTGCAAGACAAAGCACACATATGCGATCGGCTATTGGCAGCTGATGTCTCAAGAAAATTAGCATTGTTCAGTTTTTCCATGACGACTTATTGGTCTGTCACCGCAACATCGGCTGAGTTTCGTTTGGTTGCTCAGCTCTATAGAAAGAAATGGGCTTCTGGTGAGTTGCTTTAGTTGATAGCGGTGTGTATACACAGTAACCCTAGCCAAGTGCAAACATCCCAGATTTAACACAAACCCTCATTTTATGATACCGAGAAAGACGACCATCTTTGTGTTTGTATCAGTCTGCTCAGTTAAACACTTGATATACAGGCCGTCTCAGTGTGGACTTCAGCTTCAGCTACCGAACACTAAAGAAATCTGCTGGATATACGCATAAATGTAATTGTAAAACATGACAGCATATTGTACTGTCAAGTGACGTTAAGTAAACTGTATATAGTATTTTAAATTCCAAAACCTGTTTTATATCAAAGTACTTCACTGAGCAATTAAGAAAAAAGGTGTTGGCAAGCCCACTGTGTAGATAACAAAAACACAAGAATAAGAACAAACAATGAAATAAACAAGACTGATACTAATAATACATACAGTGAATGTCCTAAGATGACTTAAAACAGCGTAAAGGCGAGGAGAGATGGGTTTGAGCAAATCAGACACAGTAGAGTTTTGTTTAGTCATTTTGTAAATATGTCAGTGGATTGGGTCGATCTAATGCTCTGGGGACGACGGTTCCACATCCTTGGAGCTGCTCAGGCTGATCTGGCCTTCGACTTTTGGCGAGACCATAGAACAACCAAGAGCGACCGGTCAGAGGATGAGAGATATACCCAGGAGCATGACCATGAAAAGGTTTATATACAAACATTAAGATTTTAAGGTCAGTTCTAAAATGGACGGCCAGCCAGAACAGGGATGATACAGTCCCTCCTTTTAGACCTAGTCAGGAGCCTAGCTGCACTTTGGACATGATGGACACAGGAAATGGAAGCCGACCTATACAGCTGTACACTGAGTTGCAATAATTGAGATGGAAGGATATGAGGGGTCTCCAGGTCTGAAGATGACAGGAAGGCTTTGATCTCGGAAAATAATTCTCAGCTGATAAAAGCTTGATTTCGCGACTAAAGATATCTGTCAAATTTCAAAGCACTGTCAATAATTACACCAAGGCTCTTGACGTAAGGGCTGACAAAGGGGCGATAAACGGCCCGAGTTTGGGCTAATGATGGTCGTGGAGCCACGGGGGCCAGACAAAACGTAAGTGGAGAAAGTTCTGCGCATTTAATGTCACGGAGAAAGTCGCTGATGGTAGTGAAGTACTGGCCTGGTTGTGAGCTCCTGGGGGGAGATGTAGCCGTGTGTCATCTGTGTAACAATGGAAAGAGTTATATTTCTGAATGATTTGGCTCCAGGGGGAGCATGTAAATAGACAAGTTCAAGAAAATTGAGACTTGAACCCCACAGGGATTAAGAGCAAGGAACGAGGATGAGTTGCCAATTGATACAGAGAAGCTCCTGCTGGAGAGATATATGAAACGAAGCCAGTCTGGAGCAGTGACACTGACCCAATTCTTTTACTCGGTCGATTATTCGATTATTATCTCGAGAGATTACGTGTCTTCATTATTGCTACATTATCTGTCTGAGCAACCTAAGCAAAACGGATGTGATTCAGCAAGATAAATGCTAGATTTAAATGCGGGAACGTAGCTTGTCAGTTGGCACACATTAGTCAACGGAGAAGAGAGTTTGGAAACTACCTCGCGAAATATCCAGTAGGTCACAGGTTTCAGTCCCCTTTTTCAGTCCCCCCTTTTTCCCCCTTTTTCTCTCCCCCAGGACCTGAAACCGAGCAATATAGTGGTGAAGTCCGACTGTACCCTGAAGATCCTGGATTTTGGCCTCGCCAGGACCGCAGGCACCAGCTTCATGATGACCCCCTATGTGGTGACTAGATACTACAGAGCCCCGGAGGTCATCCTGGGCATGGGATACAAAGAGAATGGTAAGACCTGATTGTGTGTATGAGCTTGCGTTAGCTACTGTGTATTCTTTAACAAACTCAACTAACAGCTTTAATGACCTAATACAAACCTTGAACTGTAGCCTTTTTTGAAAGAACCGTATTGACTTCGAAACCTTGCCGTTGAACGGGCATTGCCGTCCTATTTTGTAAATGAACAAAGGAATATGTGGGAAATATGACTGCCCTAAGCGGAATGCAGCGGTAAATAATAGTCCAAATAATCTTTTATGGTGTGTAAAATACCATCAGAGATTGATTGCCCTGTACTCTTCTAGTAGTTGGCTAAATACTAGCCTAGGTTATGGTTCATTAGTCATATTTCCTGCTTTAATGCAGCATGCATGGACGGGCTAGCAGGCCTGTTGTCTCCGAGGCCGCGCATTTCCTTCCACTAGCTGTTCCTCTCGAGGCTCTACTTTTCTCTTTCTCCAGTCTTTTGTTGTGTTACCTCTCTACACGTCTCTATGTGTCGTTCTCAGTGTCTCTCTTTCTTTCATGGTAATTTATCTCGATTGCATCTCTCTCACTAATTACTTCTCCGACATTGAATAACACAGCGACTTTCAAATTGCATTTGCCTCCCTCAACTGACTTGGCCTATCTAATACTAACCTTTGCTTTTCTCTCTTTCCTCTTGCTCCCAAATCGTCTCATCCTTACCTCTGTACGTGCAGTGGATATATGGTCGGTTGGGTGCATTATGGGAGAAATGGTGCGCCACAAAATCCTCTTCCCTGGGCGGGACTGTATCCTTGTTAACACGCAGAAATGATCTTATCTGATGGTAACCTTCTTTACTTGTTAATTAGTCGATCCACAATAGAGCAATGCTTATTGTTTCCTGCTTGGAAGAAATAAAGGTAGATCGCTGTTAATTCAATAGGATGATTTAACATGGTGTTGTATGTCTTGTGTGTAATAAAGAATTAATTTTACAAGTTGGGGAATATTACACCGTTTAATTAACATTTAGTATCTGAGCAAGCATGTTCGCAAGGAGGAAGGAGGTAGATCAATAGTTCCTGTCATTTGATGAATTCACCTGCCTCCCGCAACACACTCAGAGTTCTCGGAGAGCTCGGAAATGTTTACGCCGCCGGCAAATCAACAACATGCTTAGCTACATGTATGTTGCGTGGTTTTCCCTCGTGAGACGAGAGTGTAAGTGACACAGTATTTTCATCGGCTGGGTGTTGCTGTAGAACAGATTATATGTGGTCGGGCAGGTTTTGCCTTCATTGATTAATCCTGGTCTAATAAAAAATGCATTTTACTGCCAAGGTTAGGCTGAACGCTTCCCCTTAGTTTAGTTGTTGTGGCTCCACCATTCCTGTGAATGTCTTCAGTACACTTGACGAGGGATTATTCTGTGTAGCTGGCCATGACTTCTCTGTGTGGTACAGAGGTGTAGCTGTAGTGACTCTAACCCAGACAAGCTTACATCTGGCTGGCTTTGTAACCTGTGTATGTCAGCATCTATTTCAACTGAGCTTCTCTTAATATGTCATACAATAACATGCATCATACAATAACCAGGCAAGATATAACATTACTTTGGCACCCGACTGGCAGGAGGAATTAATCTCTCTCTCTCTCTCTCTCTCTCTCTCTCTCTCTACCTCTCTGTCTGTCTCTCCCCCTCTCTGTGTCTCTGAATATTAAATTGTATGTTAATTGGACTATTTCTGGAGCGCTACCCAGTGTGCATTCCTACTGTGAGGGATTGTATTCTGCACCCTAAGGCTGCCTCTTTCAGTGGGATCGGAATAGGTAGACCCCACGCTGATTGTGTGTGTGTGTGTGTGTGCGGGCGCGCATTTGCCCAGTAATTACCATCTTACCTTATCTTGGGTGAGGGGATAGGCAAGTCAGAGTACTTACTGCCTCTGACACATCGAAACCTGATCATTGTTCATTTATTCATTTAGAATGTCTGTTAGTTTCAGCTGAATTGAACCCACACCGCATTGAATCCACAAAGTGAGGATTTATAGAGAGCTTTTTATACTGAGACAGGTGGCAGAGTCAGAGTCATGACACAAACAAGGTGTGTGGCTGCTGCTCTGGGTTTTACATCAATTACCATGCAGTCCCTAGAAGATGTATGCTCTGGAGAACCGGAAACTTATAATGAGGTCTCCCTCTCTCTCTCTCTCTCTCTCTCTCTCTCTCTCTCTCTCTCTCACACACACACACACACACACACATTGAGCCTTGCCTTTGTGAACTGTAATCCTTATGCTCTGACACACTGTCCTTTCATAGATCAAAGTGTAGTCCAGCAGCCTTTCATCAATCCTTTGTTTGTAGATCAGCTCTAGATTGGAACCCAGTAGGCGCTAACTGTCTTAATTAAATTCATCGAGCCTTTGAGCTGAGGCATTGACCTGGAGAACGTTATCTGCACCTTTTTGAGTGCCTGTCAGAAGATGATATTGAATTGTACTGTGTCTAGGCCAAACGACAGCGACTTTCACAGTGACTGGGTTACTGTAGTGCATTAGGTCAACAGCTGTGTAGGTGGTGATTTGTGTGTATCTGACACATATATTTGTGTGTCAGATATATGTCAGATATACCCAACATAGTGGACCGTGGCACAGATTGTCATGTTTCAGAACCAGTTAGATAATTTATTGTCTCCTCTTGAGGCAATGAGGCAATGAGGAATAAAATCATGATGCATCATACATTGAGCAATTTAGATTAGATAAGCTTACATTACATTAAATAAAAGGTACATTTAAAGTTGCTTTTTATTACTGTTTTGTTTTTAGTCTTTTGATGGGTAATGACTTACTTTGTCTCGTCCACATCTGAATGACTCAGGCTGGTATTGGCTATTAGCTAATTAGATGTTGCCATGACAACATAATGAAAAGGCATTTAAAGAAGCAATTAAACAAGTGTAGTGATGTTGATGAATGTTGATAATTGTGTTTTTGTGTGTGTGTTTATGTGTGTGTGTGTGTGTGTGCGCATATGTATTTGTGTGTGTCTTTGGGTTTGTGTCTGTGTATGCATATATATGAGTGTACGTATATGCGTGTTTGTGTGTGTGTGTGTGTGTGTGTGTGTGTGTGACTACAGTGGACATGTGGTCAGTGGGATGCATCTTTGGAGAGGTGATAAGAGGGACAGTGCTGTTCCCTGGGACTGATCGTATCCTTCTGTCCTCGCACTGCGCTCTAACACACCAGACTACACTGTGCTGATTGTACATCAACCAGGCTCTTACAGGCTCTTTTGTCAACGCTCCACCCTGTTTAATACTGTTCAAGTCGGAAGGTTTTTGGAAATCCCGTAGGATAGTGTCGAGGGGGTCGGCTATGCTGTCACGGCCCCTCATTTCAGGAGGTGAACAACACGACCGGGTGTCATGCATCTTGGCATTGGCAGCCTCTAGCTGTCTAGGTGAATCTAGCGACTTGCATAACAGCCGTGGATAATACATTTAGTGGCTATAAAAGACCCCCATTGCTTCTCTGTGTATTGTATGGATGGCCAAAGAGCAACGGGGACAAAGAGGAGGTGGAAGTGTGTGGCGTTCCAGCAAGATGAGGTAATGAGGTTCTCTGGTGGCCCTGGCAGCCCGACCACCTCCGCTGGCACCCGCTTGTGAGAACACGAGGAGAGAGAGAGAGAGAGAGAGAGAGAGAGAGAGAGAGAGAGAGAGACAGAGAGAGAGAGAAAGGGGAGGGGCTGGGACGGCGTGTTTGTGTGTGACAGGAAGGGGGATGTGCTCATGTACACAAACAGACACAAAACACACACACACACAGATGCACATGCAAGTGCGCACACACAAATCTGTCATATTACACAAAAAAAGGCTAAATCTCATCAGTGGGTTCGTTTCTGTTGTTTTACGACTCAATTTCTGCTTATGAGCTTGCCCAAACGATAGATGGGGAAGCTAGGTAGCTATTTCAAACAGATACTTGCTAACAAAGCACAAAACCACTGGCGTCTTGGTGAACCCAGCACAAGGGGGCACGTTAAATCTGTCACACTTCCAGGAAACCAAGGAAATGATTCCCACCAAACTGTTTGGCTGGGCTCTCTATAGTGTTCACTGCCTTTAAGGAAAGAATAAAATAACAGAAGGGGAATGCTAAGGCTGTATTATAGTCATCAGATTTACGATTATTTATCATTACAAATGATCATTATCATTACAAATAAACTGAGGATTGAGATTAAATATGTACTGCGATACACACTGCTTTCCAGATTTCGCAACGATGACGAATGTCTGAATACGACACACTTCAGTCTCCAGTTTGAATCATTTCTTGGGGTCAGGCCTTTTGAGGTGAGATGGGGCACAGCTGTCTTGAGATTAGAGATGATTCAGATGACTTGGCTGTTGCTACTGCTTTAAGCAAGGCAGTTATTTGCAACTCAAATCCCTCACATAAATCCCACGAGCAGATATCTTGTTTTTGTGCTTTGTATTATGTAAAACTTTGCACTTTTTGTATCACTTTGGAGCAGTACTGCACCTTCCTCTGAGCAATGTGAAGAGATGAAGGCCGTTGACATTCTGCTCACTGAATTTTTTAAGAAAGTCTTTGAAATAGTTTCTCTGTATATCTTAACAGTTCATAATTCATCCTTAACCACTGGCATCACTGTGGCGCACAGCGGGTATTCACCCGTAAAGTGTACAGAGTTCATCTGATTTGATCTGATGGAGTGTGATGAAACGTATTTAATTTTGTTGCTGTTAGGCTGACCTATCTATTACAGACGGTCTCACAACTTTCACAATTAGGAATACGACTTTTGCATTAAAAGATAAAGGTTTGTACATGTCCTACATGCTAATAGTTCCCTCCAGCTGACACGAGTGTAGACCTGAAGCACCACCCAGGGTTGAATAAGACAGGACGCAGGTGCAAGCTTTGTGTTCGCTTTTCCCTTAACCTCGACCCCCCCCCGAACCCAGACATCGACCAATGGAACAAGGTGATTGAACAGCTGGGCACCCCTTCACCAGAGTTCATGAAGAAACTGCAGCCCACAGTGAGGAACTATGTGGAGAACAGGCCAAAGTATGCAGGCCTCACCTTTCCCAAGCTCTTCCCAGACTGCCTTTTCCCTGCTGACTCTGAGCACAACAAACTTAAAGGTGAGAACCTGTAGCTCTGCATGAAGTGATACTTTGAGCTATGATTATATAGCAATGCTATGATATACTAAACTTTATAAAACGTTTAAGCAATAGCTCACAACCTGAAGTGAATATCTTAGTTACAACAAGACTGAGCAAGCCAAGCACTTTAGTGTTTATATGTGTGGTATTTATTCAGTTTGGGAAATGATTGGAGTGATACTGAATTGTGCAAAGGAATTAGAAGTCATAGCCATGTAATATGGTTAATATACCATGGCTATGAACCAATCATATTGCTCGATTTGAGCTACCTGTTTTATAATATCCTATATATAATTCTTAATCCGTTATAATGGCTTGTACTGACCAAAAATGTCTACATTTATTCTACATCTTTTGCACCCTGTATGGGACTGACCTCCACAGTACTGCCAGTATTATCTGATGATGCAGATTTATCTCACAATATAACGTCAGTCATAATTGACAAAGTTTTTAAACGGAGCCAGCATATAGGCGAAGTGATCGCTAAAATCTTTCTATGACACCCTGTTGCAACTGAATTCATTTAATAATAATAATAATAATTATAATAATAATACATCTAATTTATATAGCGCTTTTCATAATACTCAAAGTCGCTTTACAGTGGCAATAAGAGAAAGTAAATTGTATCTTTATTAGGGCTAAAAAAGTCACAGGGCTAAAAACTAATTAAAAGAGGTTAAAATCAATGATGGGATGGGGGGAGGGGGACTTATTTGGTAGAAGGTTGACCAAGGCATCGTTCCTTCTGTCTCCACTGAGAAGAGGGATCTCTGTTCCTGGTATTTCTAAATGTGGAACATCCCCTCCAAAAGATAATGAAATATGATCTTCTGTTGCTTTGCTCCTATATCAAAGCCCCCGTCTAGCAACATTCCAAGAAATGACTTTTTTCTAGACTGGCTGCCAGCATTCCCTGCTGGTGTGATACCGTTAAAGGAAATGTACCCAATGAAAGATTGATCAACAGAGAGACAGAGAGGGAGAGAGAGAGAGGGAGAGGGAGAGAGAGAGAGAGAGAGTGAGAGAGAGAGCATGACTGTTTTCTACTGTCATAGGTTGGAGTTAGTTGGTGCTTTGGTTATAACAATGAAGTGGAATAGAGAGATGGATAGGGAAATAAATATATAGATAAGTGAGGAGTTGAAGGACGGGGATTGACAGTATGACAGAGAAGTGATTGGCGGCCATCTTGGAGATTTCCTGTCCTTTTGTTGTTGCTGTTCTGATGCTGCAGCAACACATTGAGGATGTGTCATCTGCCTCTCTCAATTCTTTGCTGCTGAAAATCTATTTATAGCATGTATTAGGGCAGTGTGCGTGGAAGACGGACTGTGTGTGGGTTAAGGATCCTGTTCCATATCAGCCCAAGACAGGCAGGAGGCAGAGAAACA
>OMKK01084561.1:0-10953 GCA_900302305.1 Polymixia japonica
CCCCTCTCCCTCTCTCTCCCTCTATCCCTCTCTCTCTCCCTAACCCCCCTCTCCCTCTCTCTCGACCTTGAGTCTGTATATCCTGTTTGACTTGTTGCCATTACATCTCCATTACCAGTACCAACCTTCACACCCTCAGTAGGGATTGAGCGTCTCCCAGCTGCTGACATCATTGGCAGTTAATGTGTAGAAGCAGCACCTGTCTCCGTGACGATAAAAATAACTGTTCATAGCGAACATTCTTGTCTCTTTCTCTCTCTCTTGCTCTCGAGCTATCTTTTTATCTCTCTCTCTCTCTCCATACCTGCCGCTCTGTTTTTCTATAATGATTTAGTGCTCATAGCTGACGTTATCCTCTCTCTCTCTCTCTAGCTCTCCCCCCCTCTCTCGCTCGCTCTCTCTCTCTCTCTCTCTCTCTGTATTGCAGACCTGAGATGAATTTGCTGATACCACAGCACTCCGTTCCATGTTCTCATTTTGATGAAACTCATGGTGATATACGTGGCCTTGGCCGCTGCAGGGAGGTGTGTGTGTGTGTGTGTGTGTATGTGTGTGTGTGTGTCAGTATGTGTGTTTTTTTTCCTGAGTTTGCACATTTACAGCACCCAGAAAAAAACAACAGAAAACGATGGAACCTAATGCACCAGCTGGTTTATGCTGCAGAATAGTGCGTTTCCGTGCACATGCAATTGTGCGCGCTTCAGAATGTGTACGTGCATTCAAGTGTGTGTGTGTGTGTGTGTGTGGCTGGTGGTGTTAGTGTGACTACTGGCATTTGTTTATTTGTAAGCAGCCTGATAAAATAAGCAGTGCGTGCTGTCGAGGGCTGTACCGGGTGTCACTGTTTGCCATTCACGGCTTCAATTGTGGTAGTCAAACAAAGCTTTGAATATCAACGACGTCATAACCGTATTGTGTCTCATTTTAAATTAAAACCAGTGCAAGACTAGACTAACTAACAGCTAGAAGATTTTTTTTTTTTTCAATACAGCATAGCTTTGTATCTGCAACTGAACCCCTACTGAATTAATTATTGTACATGTCATGTAGACCTACATAAAAAAACAAAAAAACAGCAACAGGTGCGCAACATTCAAATGTCGATTTGAATGTTTGATCCTTCAAATGATTCGGTACTCTACTGCAGCCCTGACTCAGTCATAAAAACTAGCTTCAGACACACACAAAAACTACAACTCCCTTCTTCAACACGTGCAGGAGTTTGATCAGTCGGACACAGGCAGCTGCACTGTTCCCTGAGCAGCTCCACACGTTGTTGCCCTAGCATAGATACAACTAGGACCGCTGTTCCCTGAGCAGCTCCACACGTTGTTGCCCTAGCATAGATACAACTAGGACCGCTGTTCCCTGATCAGCTCCACACGTTGTTGCCCTAGCATAGATACAACTAGGACCGCTGTTCCCTGATCAGCTCCACACGTTGTTGCCCTAGCATAGATACAACTAGGACCGCTGTTCCCTGATCAGCTCCACACGTTGTTGCCCTAGCATAGATACAACTAGGACCGCTGTTCCCTGATCAGCTCCACACGTTGTTGCCCTAGCATAGATACAACTAGGACCGCTGTTCCCTGATCAGCTCCACACGTTGTTGCCCTAGCATAGATACAACTAGGACCGCTGTTCCCTGATCAGCTCCACACGTTGTTGCCCTAGCATAGATACAACTAGGACCGCTGTTCCCTGATCAGCTCCACACGTTGTTGCCCTAGCATAGATACAACTAGGACCGCTGTTCCCTGAGAAGCTCCACACGTTGTTGCCCTAGCATAGATACAACTAGGACCGCTGTTCCCTGATCAGCTCCACACGTTGTTGCCCTAGCATAGATACAACTAGGACCGCTGTTCCCTGAGAAGCTCCACACGTTGTTGCCCTAGCATAGATACAAGGACCGTAGAGCGGCCTTGGCCAACATTCCTCCCGTCGTCTTTAACAATGAACACACTTGTGTGCGCTCTCCAACACAAGGCAAGTTTATTTATATAGTACATTATTTATTATTTATTTATAGTACATTATAGTACGTTTCAACAACAAGGCAATTCAATGTGCTTTACATAAAACATTAAACACATTAAGACAAAGTGCAAAAGAAACACATTATAAAAGGACATTTAAATTAAAAATAGTTATTAAAGAGTTAAGAGAATAAAACAAATAAAAATGAACTAAAATAGAAAATATGAGAATAAAAGATACAGTGCAGTGCAAGAAATGAATCAAAAGTCTTAAATTTGATTTAACAAAAGGCAGACAGAAGAGTCTTCAGCCTTGATTTAAAAGGACTGAGAGTTGCAGCAGATCTGCAGTTTTCTGGGAGTTTGGTCCTGATATGTGGTGAATAAAAACCGAATGCTGCTTCTTTGTGGTTTTTAATATGACCGATTGAAGCTGAGCGCTGACTTTTAATCGTTCTTCCTTGGCTCCAAAGACAATTACTTCAGTTTTGTCTTTGTTTAATTGAAGAAAACTCTGGGACCTCCAATCGTTGATTTGTTCAATGCCCTTTCTCAGTGCTTGTATTGGACCGCAGTCCCCTGGTGATATGGTTATGTAAATGTGTGTGTCGTCTGCATAATTACGGTAACATATTTTGTTGTTTTCCGTAATCGCCGGGCTACATAGCGACATCGACAGCTACTAAGAGGAGAGAGGGGGAACTGGCAGCTTAATAAACCCTAAAACAGCACACTGTAATTGGGAAGAGGCTCCAGGGACGGTCTGGGAGACACCGGAGATCCATATCGGAGCTGGCGGCTTGCCGTGTTGCGGGAGCAAGGAGAGGCTTTTGTATTGATGGCATCGTTATCCACTTTGATCCATTTACAAGGCTTCACGTCCTTGAGACAGACTTGTGTCAAGAAAGGGCTGAGACATGGAAAGTGTAGATAGACACTTGCAAGCCAGGTGAGCCACACTGTTGAATAGGAGGCTAGTAAGAAAATCCTTTCGTCTCAGCTTCGGACATCGATGTTTGAAGTGTTTCAGTTAGTGATATTAGCGACAGGCGCACAATATTGCAGCAGAGTTGAAAACTACAATGGCTGATTCAGCCATAGCTCGCAGGCAAGTAACGTCCACACACATCACTAGCAGGCTGCAGCAGGCAAGTTAGGAATTATAATAATCTTTGCAATTTATGAGATTTATGCAGTAAAATGGCGAAGTATTATTTGATTTTCCGTTGAATTCCGCGATCGCAGAATTGCGAAAAACTGGTGGGCCGATTACTTATAAGCAACCAATACAAACTGCGGGTGGAAACAAAGAAGAAGGGTTCAATTATAATAACTTCCCTCAGCAGATCTAGATCAGTTATAAATTAATAAGAGATAAATTATATATAATGAAGTGAAGTGATTTCCATGACAACAGCTGGCATTCACGTGAATGTGGTGCACTAATTGGTTTGACTATTTAGCATAATACAATGTGGCAACACCTCTGTCAGAGAGAGGACAGTCTGACATTTCTGTGCACTGATCAACTGGTGGTCTGGCTATTGAGGTTAAAGCTGCTAAAAAACAACAACCTACTGGTGAGTGTAATAGACACAAGACATCTTTTGTTGTTATATCTTTTTGCAGCGCTTGATCCATTATTATTATTTTTATTATAGCAAAAACCTTTACAGTAATGCTTAACTACAACTTCATTACTTGGAGATCAATGCAAATGGAACTCGTGGAAACCAGGAAGTAGTGGTCAATTATAACCGCTTCCCAGGTTCAGTACAAATGCATGTTATATGTGTTTATCTGTGGTGTTTCAGTACCAGAGGACGACCTCGACTGGAAGCACCGGTCCTCATTAGCGAGAACAACCCGTGAAACAGATGTTCATTACCCCAACAGCAGCTGAAGGGAACAAAGCAAATGTTTGGCTGAGGTTTGAACTGATGACTCGAGAGTCGCCGGTGTTGCTCTCTTTGCCCGTACGAAACACTGTCCTGCCCTCGAGCAAGGCACCTAATTGTCAAAATGCTGATGGTCTTACCTTTGTCCAGGGAGGCGTCTGGAGAGTTGAAGTCCATGAGGCTGCTGATGTCGCTCTTGTAGCAGAGATCAGTGACTGGTGGCTTCTGTCTCGGGTGGAGAGGGGGATCTGGAGAAACAGATTACAGCGGGCTTCGTTTGTAAGATGCGGTTGAATTATTTTCCCAAAACCTCAGCAGAATACACCTCACGCTAGCGCAGTGGCATTTACCGCGTCGACGTACACAAATTAAATTTGTATGTAAATTCCACGACGGAGCGGTAATTATGTGAGGATTGTTTAGAGACAGCGGGCGAGAAAGTAACAAGATCAGCAAAGATATGTGCACGTTAATAAACTCGTGAAGTTTAAATTCATGTTAATTACGTACGGTGCAAACTTCTGCTATGGTCGAGGTTTTTCACAAATCCCAACAATAAAAAGAAACTACCCTCCTGCATCACTCTACAGCAACGCCAGAGAATAAAGCAGAAATAATTGTTAATTACACCAGCCTTGCTGTGTAGCAATTGGATCTCGAGAAGCTATTAAGACTCATACTCAACTGGAAAACTATGCACTTTGCCTGTTTAATTATTGTCTTGATCTGATTCGTTAGTTTAATGATCAGGTCGTAAAAAACTCCCCTTTTGTGCTCGACGGCTGTGAGGACTTATCGAACCCTACACAGTAGACCTAAATATAGCCAGCAGGACCGTAGAAACGACTGTCATAGGGTTTAGCTTACTGTAGTGTCGCACGTATGTCATCGAGAACATGACATTCACTTCAAATATTTACAGGCTTCAATGACAGAGAAAATTCCTAACATCCATAAAACGTTCCAGATTCGGTGGAAATCGCCTGCGCTGTTATGTAAATGTCTGTTAATGAGGCGGGGGTTTTTTCGCACTTAACACGGCAACGCAAATAACGCTTAGAGTTCATGGAGGGAACAGAAGGCGGTTTGACGGTTGATCGTTTTGGAAGGGAAGATTTTAGGCACATTACACAAATATACAAGCAAAACATGAAACTCAGAACAATGACATTATTCACAGATGTGTGTATGAGTGTTTTACACAGAAAGAGAGAGAGAGAGGGGGGGGCGTGCATTAATGCATACATTAACGTCTGCATATGAACGCATCCGTTTATGTTTTTCCGACTCTGCGCACCAAACAACACCGTAGGAGGATTTCCGACACAACCACACAATGCCTGAGGTATTTAGGAAGGAAATGATTAATGCCAGCACGCTACACTAATCAACTCCACACTATCCCGCTCAACACAAGCATAATAAACCATAACTCCGCCCTCTGAAATGTGTACTAACTCCTCGGTACCTCACCATTCATCAACGCCGCTGTCTCCGGGGACGGTGGGAACAGACCCTCTCAGTGCGAACTCGCCGGCATGCAGGGCTGCATGAACACGCACGCAGACACACTCACGTGTGCACCGAAACCAATGTCCACACACAGACACACACACACACACACACACACTGACAGTTCTTAGCAAGACTGCTTAAACACGAAAACATTAGCATTTTTATGACCAGATTGTGATTTGATGTCTGGTAAGGTTCAGCGGTTTCTAATATGCGTTTGGTTCCCCATCAGTGGCACATAGTGAATGCATATTGAATGCATCGCTCCTGCAGATTTTGTATGAAAGTGTTTGCTAAATGGACTTTGTTGTTGTAGCCTCTGCAGTCTGCCTCTACCCCCTCCCTGCTCCCCCAGACAGACAAGAGGAGATCCAGCAGGAGATCTCGTTTTGTAGCAAAAACAACCTACTCTAAAAACACGATTGATAATCGTAAAATTGCGGTATGTCTTGAAGGATAGTAGGTCCTCACGGTTGACATGGTCCATAACCCTATTGCAGATTTAATCCTCTGTATTTTAGAGATATTGTATCCTGAACTTCAGAAAAGCTTTTTTCTTTTTGCCCCAAAATGGATTCATAGCGATTTGGAAAAGAGCTGTCTCAACCTCTCCTCTCGCGCTGCACCTCCTCCTCCTCCTCCTCCGCCTCCTCTTCCTCTGTCATCAGGCGGGTCATTATCGGTCAAATTATTTGCAGTAATTGATCACAGATGTGCACGGATGAAAAGCTAGAGGTCCAGGGGTATTGCTGTCATTACAGTGAGATTAGTCATCAGGCTTGCAGAGATGGACTTTAGAAGGCCACTAATGACAGCTTGGCCAGCTGCCTCATCTCAGCGCTCCGTGAGAGAGCGAGAGGGCCGTTCTCCCAGATCGGCACGTAACACCTCGCCCTCCACGCGCCGCGTGTGTCCATAATTTGCAAACTCGCCCAAAGAGCCGCCCCTGGCGCCGGGAACACAGTCGGCAGTGTTTTGAATAACGAAGGACTCCAGAGCGCGTGTTTATCCACCACCTTCGAGTCGCTCTGCCCGACGGCCTGGTGAAAATGTCTCATCCTTCCGCGCACAGTGACCTTCACGGGTCCTCACTGTTCCGACGGGAACCGCACCAAGGTCAGGGAAAGGCACGGTGGCAGGAATACAAAGAAAGATGTACAGTGAGGCCTCGAGGCGGATAGAGGGAGCTTATGGGTGGCGAGGGGGGGATACAGAGGCACTGCGGAGCGGTTGTGCACATCGGAGGTGGCTCAGGTGTGCGTTGAAAGTTTGTTTATTCTAGTGCAGTGCCCGTTCAAAACGTGCCTGGTCGGAACAGGCTGATCACTTGGCCTCCGGTATCAGAGAGAGAACCGCTCATCCAAACAACTTCACGCTCGACGCCAACGGTTGTCGAGAAAATCGAAGGACAGATAGACAGAGTCCATTTTAGATAGTAAAGTAATTGTGCAGTGCCCCCCCGTTCAAAACGTGGCTGTTCAGATCGGGCCGATTGCTTCAGGGATGGGAGCGCGTACTCGACACTGCACTTCCTGGGGTCCTCAGCAACACACCCGCCAAGCGCGGCGTCGATCGGATGAACGGTTGCCGAGAAAAGCGAAGGAGATTCAGACAGAGACTCCTTCCTTTATAGTCAGATGTAATGAAAATGACATTCAGAGACACGTTTAGTTAATTCAAATGATAACGAATGTACTGTAATCTAGGTTTGTAAGTTTGGTGCATGTTTGGTGTTAGCTGTTTGTATTTGTTACCTGATCTTGTCTGAGCTGATTTGGGTGATTTTGTATTTCCTATACACCTTTCCTAAAAACCCTCTAGATTAGAAGAAGTAGTTTAGCAAGACAACTCTGGATGTTGGGTTCAAAGAGTACAGCTGCCGATAAAACAACAGATCGCTTGCTAGGCTGCTAAGGACTTTTTCATAGGACTTTTTATAGACGTATATATATATATATATATTGTTATGGGGTGTAGCTCATATTTCTCTGAAGGTCTTATCAAGGTGTTTAATCTACAGAGAGCTGTAAGAGGACCTATGAGAGGACAGATGATGCTCTTCTCTTTTTATTGCTTTATCCAAGATTGACAGTGATGTGTGCTTGCACTGTGTGTGTGTGTGTGTCCAGGCGTGCGTGCCCGCGTGCGTGTGTGTGTCCATGGAAAACATTTTCTCCCCAAATGGAGTCATCAAATTGTCAGTTATAGTGTGTTTTGGGTCGCTGTCCAGGGCTTTGAGTCATTGTCCCTTTCAGAACACTGCATTTTGGTTTCTGCCTTGTGTTGATCTGTTTGACCATCTGTGAGCCTACTAGTGTAAAAGAGAGGCAACAGACAGACAGACAGACAGACAGAGAGAGAGACAGACCAGACAGACAGACAGGGAGACAGACCAGACAGACAGAGAGAGAGACAGACAGACAGACCAGACAGACAGAGACATAGAGACAGACAGACAGTCAGAGAGACAGACAGACGGACAGAGAGACAGAGAGAGAGAGACAGACAGACCAGACAGACAGAGACAGACAGACAGACCAGACACACAGAGAGACATAGAGAGAGACAGACAGACAGACCAGACAGAGAGAGAGACAGACAGACCAGACAGACAGAGAGACATAGAGACAGACAGACAGACAGACAGACAGACACGGTGACCAGGGACTTACATGCAGATGGACGTGTAGCAACAATCAGATATTTCATCTCCCTGCTGGCTCATTTCCCTGACGCTCTCTACTTGGCATGCAGCATCGCGCATGAAGGATGAATCCTTCTTTAAACCTGTGCTTAAACCTGTTGTATAAATCACGTTGATGTGGGTGATGTATTCAGCTGGTGAGACGACAGAACCCTCCCCTCCCCTCTTCCTCAGCTCTCTTCCTCAGCTCTGGTTTTCACAGAAGCCGGCAGCAATAATAATAACCGCAAAGACACTGCGGCTCGCCCGTTATCTCACTACAAGTGTGGATATCTGCCACCCGCAGCTGAAGGAGATAAGTCGTTCCCAGCTCAGTAAGAAACGAGAGACAATACACTATCTGCATGCATCCAGAGCATAAATGATGCATACATTATCTACGGTGATTCCAGCAGGAGATAGAAGTGGTTGGAACAGCAGGTTTTGTGTGTCGGGCGTGGAGGAGAGAAGATCATCTATCTTTTTTTTTTTTTTACGTCTATTTAATTGAAACCCCTTAAGAAGAGAATTAAAGTAAATCACCTCATAATCAGTTATGTTACGCAACTTTCTTTTCTGGCTGCGCAGACAACACGGCTTCTCCGACTCGCAGCTTAAGAGTTTCGATAGTCTGACATTTCTACCGCGTTGCCGGGATAAAATGACACGGGCATTTTGAAATGCGATGTTTGAAATTAATCCTCGACGCGAGCCTGCCATCTGCCTGAGATATCCTCTTTAGAAACACGCCCGCGACGGCCTCGTCTTTGTGTTTAATGCTCGGCCCGTCTAGTGACCGGACGGTTCCTGGTTCGGTCCCCCGGCGCCTCCGGAGGGCGCGTCGAAGTGTTCCTTGGGCAAGACGCTGAACCTAACCTGATCTAACCGCTCCTGGTGAGCAGGTTGTGAATGTGTGTGTGTGAACGGGTGAATGTGAGGCACGTATTGTAAAGTGCTTTGAGTGGTTGGTCGGTAGACTAGAAAAGCGCTGTTTAAATGCAGTCAATTTAGCATTTATGACGTTCTGTGACCCATGCTAGAGTAGCGCTTCATTGGCCATTTATACATAATGAAATTGAATCAATACTTTGTTACCATGATATATATATATATATATATATACATGGCCAATGCAAGGCTCCGTACTAGAGACACGTTTCAACGTTGTTGAATGTTTTTGTACTGTGATTGCATTCGCCTCTTGAACGCCAGACGGACGACCTTTACCCCGTGTCCCTTTAACCGTGTTCACGCTTAACGTTGCTTCTCCTTGTCTGGTGAAACAGCAGTGAAGTTATAGGTTCTGACTCCCTCATATTGAAGATGTAGGTTTTCACGAGAAATCAATGAAGCACAAACATTGATTTTTGCAATGTTGATAAATTTATCACAATTTATGAGTTAGGTTCATTTTCCTTAACATCAAACCCATATCTTCTGTTGCCTTTATTAATGATGAGTGGTTTAACCAGCCAAGCACACAACTGAGGGAAAAAGTAATTTTGCTGTGATTAAATAAATTATTTGGCTCAGTGACAAAAACAACTTTGGTGCCCTGTGCTGCATTGTAAGGCAATTATACAAATCACTGTATCCTTGGCAAACTGGGTCTACTTGGACTTATTTATTTTATGCTAGCACATAATTGCTTAAGGCAGCATGACATGTATCACAACACCAGGTTGGATATGATTGATATTTTGTGCAAAATATGTATTTGGACATTAACATTCTGGGTTATAATTGTAATCGTAAACCTTCGGTTTGGCTAGCATTGGTAGCGGCTAGCTTGCGTGAGCGGCGATAGGAAGTCCGTCTGTTAGTGTCCGTTTCAAAAATGTAAATGCTTGTGTTACACACATGCATGTTGCCTGTTCTGTTACTTTTGCTCTGACTCACAAAGCACAGCACACAAACAGCATCTACACCAAAAGCGTCCTGTCAAAAGTTGAATTCCAAAATGATTCACATTATCTACCGTTTGAAAAACAAAAAAGACACTCTCACCAAACGGTCGCCGGCATAAATGTCAAACACATCATACGTTACATTAAAGTTATGAGTCATCTTAACACGCTTGATTACAAATGGCACTTTTGAAGGATAGAACTGATTTTGTTTTTCAGATGTTGACTGATAAATGTTAGGTGGTAATTGGGTTTTCAAAATGCATAAATCCTTCATATCATTTGATTTGCTCTCTCTCTCTCTTCGTCTCTATCTCTCTCTCTACCACAAAAAGCTAGAATAGAAGAGCTAGTCTCCCCATTTAACAAGAAAGACAACAGATCTGTGTATCCAGCAGCCCACCCAAAATACAACAAACATTGATTCCAACTTTTAACTTTCCCAAAGCTCAAGACAGGACCACTCCTCTCACCTCCTGCACTATTTTTAGAGAGTTTCTCTTATTCTGCTGATTCATGTATGGGTCTGACGCCAACCTTTACGGTCTTGCAGAGGAACTTCAGTATGGAGATTCAGCCCTCGTGAACAGGGTTCCCCGCCCTGCTACTGTTCCTCTCAGCGGAGGAGGATGAAACAGAAAAGCCTTGTCGGGGAGGGCCGTAACTCCCCAAATAAACCCTTGAAATGTAGGGGGGGGGAAACAGAGACACCTTTGCCTCACCAAGTTTGGAGGAAGACTTGACTCGGAAGAAGTTCCTTCTGTTTACTCAGCAACATGTTGATGCGTCTGGGGAATTATTCAGGCATAAGAGGGTTCAGGCAGGGACAATGCCACGGTTATTGAGAAGGGCTCCCATTTCATAGGTTGTCACCAAACAGGTGCAACGGTAGCATAGAGGGGTAGAGATTCGAGCTCGTGACCAGAGGGTCTCTGGTTTGAATCCCTGGACCAGCTGGCAGAACCCCC
>OMKK01084565.1:0-19390 GCA_900302305.1 Polymixia japonica
CAACCCCCCCCCCCCCCCCAAAAAAAAAAAAAAACCCACCCCCCCCCCCCCCCCCCCCCCCCCCCCCCCCCCCCCCCACCACAAAAAAAAAAAAAAAAAAAAAAAAAAAAAAAATAATAAAAAAAAAAAAGAAAAAATAAAAAAAAAAAAAACATAAATTTAAAAAAAAAAAAAAAAAAAGGGAACCTAATTCATATATATATATACATACATATCCAAATATATAATTGAAACACATTAATATTAATGAATTAATAATAATAAAATAATATATGATTGAGACACTTCAAATATATGCATGCACTCCCATATATTCACATACAGTATACATACATACAGTACATCATACACTGCATCGATAGCTTTTTATTATCCAGTCATATGCGTCTGTCTACTTAATTTGGTTGTCCGACCCATTTCCTTTTCTTACATTCTATATGCATTAACATTAATCTGTTAGAGCCTGTCTGTATTTGATTAACTAACTGATGCAATGTATGTATACTGTACTTATACCAACTATATCTAATTAATATACATATACATACATATACATGCACAATACGGTTAGCCCTACGTATACCTACATATGCATACATATACATACACCCACATACACATGCATATACACATACACAATATACACACCCATATACATACACATGTGTATCCACACATCCACACTCATACATGTACACACATACCCATACCTACATACTGTATGCACATATAAACACACAGCCAATCAATTTACAGAGGTAGGACTCCTATTTTTGTGTTCATATTCCACCCATTTAATCCACTGTTTTTTGTGCTCCTTCTCTTCGTTTCTAAGTCTATATGTAATTTTCTCAATTTCTGAGATTTCCTGTATTGTTGCTTTCCATCCTTGTACTGAAGGGCTTGAAGGTTTTAGCCAATTCCTGGTAATTTGTTTCAGGGCTGCGATTCTGAATATTCTAAATAGGTACTGATCTGGTTTCTTCGTCAGCTCTGGTGGTATTTTTCCAAGGATCACATGTATTGGTTTAATTATGTCTTCCATATTAAGAATATTCATGATCTCTGTTCTCACTGATTGCCAAAACGATTTTAATATCGGGCAGAAAAAGAGAATATGCGAGTGATTTGCCTCTGTCTTGCTACATTTCCTCCAGCAGTCTGATTTTATTGATGTATTGATTTTACAGAGTACAGTTGGCGTGATGAAGAATCTTGAATATAGTTTCCATGCAAATTCTCTCCAGAATTTCGAATTTGTTGTTTTATGAATTTCTCTACATATCTGCATCCATTCTTCTTTATTCAGCTGAACTCCTATTTCAGTACTCCACATTTCCTCAAGACTATTATTTGTACTCACATCACTTTTGATGATTTTATATATTTTAGACATACTTCTTTCAGTGACTTTGTTATGGTTTTTAATAAAAAAGTTAATTAAGGGATGCAATTCTTCAATGTTCATTTTTTCCTTTGATTTTAACAGGTAGTCCCTTATTTATAAAAATATTTATAGTAGTATTAGTTAGTATTTATAAAAATGGTTATGTGCCAAGTTGTATCTTGAGACTAAGAGTTGGAATGAGTTTATATTATTATTTGTCAGCATTTGTGCATATGTTTTTAACCCTTTTTCTGCCCATCTTTTCAGTATATTGTCTGTCTTATTTGGTTCAAATTGCGGATCCCATGCCATTTCTCTTAAGTATATTAACCCATTTATTTTGTGGGTTTTACAAATATTTTGCCAGCTTTTCAGTGTGTTATCCACCCATCTATTTAATCATTTTATTTGTGAATAATCCTTTTTATTTATGTAAGGTAGTGCTTTTATTATTGGTATTGGTATAGATTCTTTTTCTATTAGTAGCCACTTGGCTTCTGCTTTGTCATTTGACCATGTCATTATTGTTTTTATTTGTGCTGCATTGAAATAGGACTGCTAGGCCACCGCATTCCTTTGCTTTAGTTAATGTATTAAATTTAACTCTTTTCCTTTTATAGTTCCAGATAAAATTTGATATCAATCCATTCCACCTTTTAAAGGATGCTGTAGGAATTGGAATTGGTAGTGACTGAAACAGAAATAAGAACTGAGGAAGTATCATCATTTTGATTGTATCTATTCTATTGAAGATGGCTTCAGGTATCGTTTTCCACCTATTTAGTTTGTTTCTGATCTTTTCTTCCAAAGGTTGGTAGTTAATTTTGTATAATTCATTTAAGTCCTTATGAATAAAAATTCCTAAATATTTGATTTTATTCTTATTCCATTTTAAATTAAAGTTATTTTTTGCCTTTTGGGTTAACTTATTTCCAATAGTTATTGATTCACACTTATTTTCGTTCAGTTTGTATCCGGACATTTCACTATATTCTTTTATCATTTCCTTAAGAGCTGGTAATGAGGTTTCAGGTGTTGTCATATATAAAATCACATCATCAGCATATAATGCCAGTTTATGCTCTTCTTCTCCTATTACCACTCCTTTTATCTGGTTTTGTTGTCTCACGGCTTCAGCTAGCGGTTCAATGCACATGGCAAATATTAAGCCCGACATTGGATCTCCCTGTCTAGTTCCCTTAAGTATTCTTAGTCTTCTTGATAGGGTTCCATTCACCTTTACTTGTGCTACAGGTTTTCCATACATTAATTGTAGCCATGTGATAAATTTAGGATGAAATCCGAAAGCATTTGCTGTTTTAAAAATAAAAGGCCAGAGGACCCTATCAAATGCTTTCTCTGCATCGATTGTTAGCAAGGTCAAATCTTTTTTGTTCTTCTGGCAATGATCCATTACATTTAGTGTATGCCTTATATTGTCTGCTAGGTACCTAGTTGACACGAACCCACATTGGTCTCTATTTATTATATTTGGCATTATTCCCTTTAATCTCTCTGCAATTATTGATGATAGTATTTTTTGGTCTGTGTTTAATAGTGATACTGGTCTATATGATGAGCATTTAGTTAAGTCCTTACCTTCTTTGGGGATGACTGTGATTATTGAAGAGTTCCAGGTTGGAGCCCAGGTTCCTGAATCTAATGCAAAGTTGTAAACTCTATGTAATATTGGTATTAAAACTTCACTAAATTCTTGATAAAATTCATTTGTATAACCATCATCTCCTGGGGTCTTTCCTCTTTTAAGCTTCTTTATTTGTCTGGTTATTTCATCTATTGATATTGATTTTATGAGTACTTCATTCTGTTGTGGGGATACTTGCATTAATTTGAGCTTTTCCAAATATCTTTCTATTTCTATTGTTTCCATTTCCCCTAACTCATCCTTATATAGATTCTCATAAAATTTTGCAAAAGTCTCCACTATTTCCTCTTTCTCAGTTACAATTTTGTTTTCGTCATCTTTCAATATAGTAATGCAGTATTTAGAGGTTTGCTTTTTAAGTTTGTATGCCAGCACTTTAAGAGTTTGGGCCTCCATCATAATGTTTTTGTTTTGTGAACGTAAGTAGTTTCTCTATTTCCTCTGTCCGCAATTTATCGATTTCTGAGCGTTTCATCCTCAATTGTGTGGTGTTTTCACTGTTTGGATTTAATTTATGCTCCCTCTCCAGACTTTCAATTTGTGATTCAAGTTCTTTTTTGCCTTGCTCTCGTTTTCTTTTTTTTGCAGATGCATACGCTATTATTTCTCCTCTTAATACTGCTTTTGCTCCTTCCCACAAGGTGGTTTTTCAAGGATATTTTTTCCAATTTTGAAAAAGTTAAGGTAAGAAAAACTTTCAAATTGTTACTGAGACTTCAATAGGAATATTTAATGGATTGATGCAATGTAAAACTACTTAATATTTCATAACTTAATTTATAGTAAAATTGTGTTGAAAATGTGTGTATCAAAATCGATACAGCAGGTATATGAGGTAACTTATTTGCAAATCTGTAAATTGTTATTTTATTGCATTTTATGCATTATGCATTCAATAAAGCCACATACAGTCTTTTTCTTATTTAAGTAAAATAATTAAAGGTTTAACTGACATAATTTTTATTTAAAGTAGAAATTGAGATATTTCTAACCTATATTGTATTTTATATATCGTCACCCTAATAAACTAATGGCATAAGTCACTTTTTGAACAAAATGACTTTTTGGCCTAAATCAGCTCTTTGTGATGCTGGCCACCTCTCCTAAAGTTGTTTGAAACCTTACTTGAAGGGATCATGCTCTTTTTACCCTGTAAAACAATGGCCTATGTCAAGAGTGTCACTTAGGCTATTTTACAATTTTGACTTAGGCCATTTAACAAGCTTTCATGATAGCCTGAGTCACAAAGACATGTTCAGAAAATGAAAAAAGAAAAAGAAAAAAAGTCACTTTATTCTTTTATTTTACATAATTGACAGACAATGTTCATTGTATACCAAAAGTCATCTACTGTCAAGACCTTTTTGTGTTAAAAGATTAATAAACATCATATGTTCTGTATTTGGTGAAGTTTTTTATGTTTTCCCAAAAACTAGAAAAAATGACTTACTTTATTAGGGTGACGATATGCAACCTGCTGTATCATGATGATTGATAACTAGTTGAATGTTGCCATGGCTCCCTTGCTAATAATTGTCTTTTGTTCATTGATTTCTACTAAAACTGAACAATTCAGAGAAGAAATACACAATAATTTGTTTTATTGGTGTGTATTTTTAGATGGCAGAAAAATGGAGTGTTGAAGATGTGTTGAAGATGATTATGGATGGATGAATGGATGGATAAATTCAAGTGACATGGAGCAGTTAGAGGAAGGTGATGATGAGGAGGAGGATGAGGAATGGACTCCTACTGCAATGTGTACTGAGGAAAACAGTAGTGATGAGGAGGACTTACAAGATGAAAGCGTGGACCAGACAAGTGCAGAAGTTGACGACCCAACACTAACACAGGACACAACAACAAAGCAGTCAGCAAGAGGCAAAGTTAAAAGGAAAGAGTATCAGTGGAAGAAGAAAAAGTTTGAACCTTGAAGTGGTTTTCTTTATGACTTTGACGTTTGCCAAGGGGCAGAAAATCCAGACCAAGTGAAATCTGATGTTGGTGCTACTGGAGACGTTGTCCTGAAAATGACCCCAACCCTTCCAGCAGGAAAAAATCACAAGGTTTTTGCAGACAACTACTTTACATCAGTTCCATTGCTGGAGCACTTGAAAGAAAGAGGAATCTACTACATAGGCACAGTCTAAATGAACAGGGCAAAAGACTGCAACATGATGGATGAGAAAGATTTGAGGAAAAAGGGAAGAGGGTCTCTGGGTTTCAGAGTAAACCAGGACAACACCATCATAGTGAGATGCTATGACAACAAAGCTGTGAACCTGCTTTCTTCTTTTGTCGGCATTGAACCACTGGGCAATGTGAAGCGTTCTAAACCCACATAATGGTTCCCAGACCAGCCATCGTTGAAACATACAACAAGTTCATGGGAGGAGTTGACCTTCTTTTTTTTTTAAATACTTTATTTACAGGTTTTTCAAAATTACAAAAACATTACAACGCAGTCCCCTTAAAACTCTAACTGAAAAGTAATTAGGTTAAAACAAAACAGAGAAAAAATATATACATATACATACATACATACATAATATATATATACATACATATACATAAAATAAAAAATAAAAATAAATTAAATCAATACGACACATCAATGTGATATCTTAGCCAATGCTACTCGACATTAGGATTATCTTATAATAGACCAGTGTAAAGATTAGAGAGAGTCCATTGATGATAAAGGTACAGTTTCCATATATACAATAAAAGGTTGCCAGATCTCTAAAAAGGCATCATATCTGTTATTCAGGACATAGGTAATCTTTTCTAAGGGCAAACAGTTTGACATTTCTGATATCCATTTTGAGATGGAGAGGGGGGAATCTGACTTCCAGGTTAGAGCAATACATTTTCTAGAAACAGCTAAAGCTATATTAATAAATTTTCTGGAACTCTTGTTCAGTTTTAAATTAGTCACATTACCTAAAAGACAGAGTCCTGGGTCCAATAGAATAGCCATACCCATAATTTCAGTCAATGTGCCACATATGTCATACCAGAAGGTTGTAACTTTAGTACAATGCCATGTGCAGTGTAACATAGTACCCTCAGCAATGCCGCATCTGAAACACTTTGTAGGGTTATACCTATGCAATTTTTGGGGGGTGAGATAAAGTTGATGGAGAAAATTATAGTTGATCATTTTAAATCTGGCATTTACAGTGGCAAACAGGCTGTTCTGACATAAGTCAGACCATAGGTCCTCATCTATGGCAATGCCCAGGTCAGATTCCCACCTCTCTCTTGATCTATGTATGTTCCGTTTTGGACATTCTGTAATGAGTGTTGAATATATCCTGCTAATAAATTGCCTTGAACCTCTGTTACTGTGAAGCACCCTCTCCACCTTTGTCAGGTCAGGTAGTGTTATTTGTTCATCCAAACTTTTTCTCAGGAAGGCTCTCAATTGTAAATAACAAAAAAAGTGTTTATTAGATAAATCATATTTTGCTTTTAGCTGTTCGAAGGACATAAAGATGCCATTATTGTAACATTGTTCAAGATATTTTATCCCTCTGTCATGCCAAAGCTTGAAGATTTTATTATCAAAGCCCATTGGTATGAGCTTGTTTCCCCACAAAGGTGTTTTGGGTGACAAATTATTCCTCACTCCAGTAATTTTGTGAACCTCATACCATGATCTGACCAGGTGGATTGTAAGTGGGTTTTTGGTCTTACTCATAATATTTTTTGGAGTCCATTTGTAAATGAAATCACTTCCCACCTCCTCATCAAGGTCATGTAATTCAATTTGTATCCAAGGGGGGGCGGAGCCTTGTTCGAACAAAGGTAGAAGGAATCTCATTTGTGTTGCCCAATAGTAATATTTTACGTTGGGGAGTCGGAGGCCACCCATCATATAATCCCATGATAATTTCTCCAGACTCACCCTGGGTACTGTGGTTCCAGATGAATTCACTTATGTTTTTATTAAGAGTTTTAAAGATACTACTGGGAAGAGGGATAGGAAGCGATTGGAATAAATACATTATCCTAGGCAGAATATTCATCTTAATACAACTGACTCTGCCATATAAGGTTAGAGGCAGGTCTGTCCACCTGTTTAGGTCATTTTCTATTTTTTGAATCAGTGGGGGGTAGTTCAGTTTATATAGATTCTCCAATTTGCTATCTACCTGGATACCTAAATATGTGATCCCTTTTGGGGCCCATTTAAAGGAGTCTGGCTGGCACAAATTACTCTGATCGATTGTGGTCAGAGGGAGTATTTCACTCTTTTCATAGTTCACTTTATAGCCAGATATTAAGCCATAACTGTTCAAAAGAGTTTGTAGCTTAGTAAGAGATTGGGCTGGATCTGTAAGGAATAAAATAACGTCGTCAGCAAACAGACTAATTTTGTGGGTTGACTGACCAACCTGAACACCTTTTATACCTGGATCTTGTCTCACTGCTTGTGCTAGCGGTTCTATTGCCAGGACGAAAAGCCCGGCAGAGGGCGGACAACCCTGTCTGCTGCTTCTTTGCAGAATGATAGAAGATGACATTACACCGTTTGTTACGATTTTTGCTTGCGGTTTATGGTAGAGGGTTTTCACCCAATTAATGAAAGATGTGCCAAACCCAAATCTGCTCAGGACCTTTAGGAGGTATGGCCATTCAAGGCGATCAAAGGCCTTTTCGGCGTCCAGTGAGAGCGCAATGGTGGGTTCGTTTCTGCTGTTCGCTAAATGAATTATGTTGAAGAGTCTACGGAGGTTATCTGCCGCAAGTCGTTTGCTTATGAAGCCGGTTTGGTCTATATTAATAAGCTTGGGGAGAACCCTGTTCAATCTATTGGTCAAGGCCTTAGAAATAATCTTAAAATCTGCATTAAGGAGGCTAATTGGTCTATAGGAGGAGCATTTTTTGGGGTCTTCATTTTTCTTATGAATAACTGTTATTAAGGCCATAGAAAAGGAGTCGGGTAGGGTTTGAGTTTAGTTTGCCAAACTTAAGACGTCCATAAAGAGAGGGATTAGCAGGTCCTTAAACTCCTTATAAAATTCAGGTGGGAAACCATCTTCACCAGGCGATTTATTGGATTGCAATGAGGAGATGGCTTTCTCGATTTCTTTTTGAGTAAAAGGACGGTTTATTTCCTCCTGATCCTCCTCTGCTAATCCTGGCAGTTCAATATTTGAGAAGAATGAGTCAATCATGGTAAGATCATCTGGGGATTCTGATGTGTATAGTGAAGAGTAGTAGTGTTTGAAACTATCATTAATTTCTTTTGGGTTTCCCGTTACTGTCCCGTTTTCATTTTCTATAGAATTAATAGCTCTTGATTCTTCCTCCGTCTTCAATTGCCAAGCCAGAACTTTCTGTGCCTTTTCTCCCAGTTCATAGTATCTCTGTTTGGTCCTAAGGATATTTCTTTCTATTCTGTAGGTGTTCAATAGGTTATATTTAAGCTTTTTGTTTACTAAGATTCGATATGTCTCTCTGGAGTGTGACATCTGATGTTCTTTTTCTAAATGTAGGATTTCTTCCTCTAGCTCACTAATTTCAGCCATGTGTTTCTTCTTCAAGCCGCTGGTATAAGAAATTATCTGTCCTCTTAAGTAGGCTTTCAATGTGTCCCACAGTATAAAACTGTTGGGGGAAGAGGCACAGTTTGTTTCACAGAAGATCTTGATTTGGTCTCTCAAGAACCGACAGAATTCTGTTTTTTTGAGCAGAGTTGGGTTCAGCCGCCATCTATATGGTCCCTGCACTTTCTCAGGTATTAACAATGAAAGTGTCAATGGGGAGTGGTCTGAAATGATCCTGGGTAGGTATTCAGTTTCCAGAACTCTATGATTTAGTTGGTTAGATGTAAGAAAATAATCTATCCTTGTATGGGAATTGTAAGGGCATGAGTAAAAGGAGTAGTCTCTACTTGTGGGATGAAGGTGCCTCCAAGTGTCACAAAGGTTTAGATCTCTCATGAAAGCCAATGTGGATTTGGCTGCTTTGGTCCTTGTCGCTACTGTGTCTGAAGACCTGTCTAGAACAGGATCGAGGCAGAAATTAAAGTCACCTCCTATCAATATATTCCCAGAACATTCAGACACTTTGAGGAATATTTCTTGAATGAAGGGATGGTCATCATTATTCGGTGCATATACATTTAAAAATGTCCAGGTTTCAGAGTACATAGTGCCTTGGATTAATACATATCGTCCAGCTGGATCCAAAAAGCTTTTTTCCACTGAAAAAGGTAGGTTTTTATGCATTAATATGACCGTCCCTCTTGCTTTTGAATTAAATGAAGATGCGTATACTTGCCCGACCCATTCCCTTTTTAGCTTTTGGTGTTCAGTTTTAGTAAGATGGCTTTCCTGTATGAACGCTATCTCGGTTTTCATTTTTTTCAAATAATCATATACTGTTTCTTTTAACTGGTCCATTCAGCCCATTTACATTAAATGATGTAAATTTCACAACCGTGGCCATGTTATTACTTTGCAATGATATTGAATAAGTAACTTAAATTAGGCTTTAGCGTGTTCACATAAAACATGTTTGGGCTGAGGTATTCATATGTGTCAGGTAGCACATTGGCAATGGTCAAAAGTAACATAGAAAAATATGTTAAAAAAAAGAAAAAGACCCCTCCCTCAGAAAATAGAACAATTCTAGTCCCTTCCCATAACTGCACCGACATAGAACAAGTACAGTGCAAGTCCCTCTCTATGCAGAGTCGCGTGGTTGGTAAACCCAAGTGTAGATCTAACACCACCCTGAGGCCACATCAACAAACAACCAGCTCAGGGGTAAACACATCACCCATTCTGTAAAAGGTGGTTGACAGCCTGTTTTAGTATCTTAACATTACTTATATAAGTACTCATTTTACCACCCTTTAAGAGCAACTTAGAACAGCTTGAAAAAAGAAAAACAGCTCTGGTTTTAATATGAGTGCAGCGGTCAAATAAAAACAATGATAAATTTAAATAAAGGTGACTCAAGTTGGGTTGCAATATTAGTGCTATTAGCTGCTGAGTCCAAAATGTTTTCTTCCATTGTAGTAAGCAAAATACAAATGAAATTAGCACTATAAAGTTAGTGTACACTAACCATTTGGATGTGTCCAGTGAAGCTCTTGTCCCTTGCGTTCTTGAACGCAGCATCTGCCGTCAAGTCACTCCGGTTCGCGCTCATCGTCAGGATGCGTGTTACGGAGGAATGTCATAGCATCCTTCGGTGTTTTGAAGAATCGCCGCTGGCCATCATGCAAAATCCTCAACGTTGCGGGATGGAGCAGAGCAAAAGGTATCTTCTTGGCTGTCAGCTCCTTCTTCACCTGGTCGTATTCCTTTCGGCGTCTTGCGACCGTAGGGCTCACATCAGGGAACAACATGACAGGTGTGCCGTTGTGTTGTATGGTGTTTCTCTCCTTTGAAGCTGCAGCGCGCAGGATCCTCTCTCTGTCTTGATACTTTAAGAACCTGATAATGACGGGTCTCGGTTTCTTATCTGACGGTGGCTTGGGGAATAGCGCCCTGTGCGCCCGCTCTATAACGAGGGGCTCGGGGAAGCTCTCAGCTCCCAGGATAGAGGGGAACCAGTCAGCAAAAAATGTAACTGGGTTAGTGCCTTCACAACCTTCCGGTAGGTTTATGATTCGGATGTTGTTGCGCCTGCTATAGTTTTCAAGTTGATCAACTTTTTCGAGTAGGTAGTCATTCTGTTTACGCAGGTGGAGCACTGTTTTATCTAGACCCGCCAGCGTGTCTTCAGTGGTGCTGATGCGGCTCTCTGCCTCCGTAACTCTCGTGACCAGGCCGGTTATGGTTTTGTCCAGGTTTGTTATGGCAGTGTTGATTTCAGTCATCTTGGAATCAAGTTGTGCAGCAAGTTTTTGATTTCCTTCTCGAATCTCTCTGAGAATGTGGGTCGAGCCCTCACCTGCGTCTTCTTCTCTTGTTTCAAGGCCGCCATGTTGGCTGCTGCTAGCATGTGGATGGCTAGAGCTAGATTTAGTTTTTTCTGCGTCCATCTTGAACAGAGGATATACGGGGTTGTTTTGCTTCCCTTTGGACCGGGTATCCATGCACTCGCTTAATATCACTTTTGGTAGAGACTTTGGGTGGAATGAGTCTGTTAAAGGATAATTTTATCTGGTTGTTGTCGGGAGCTCCCGGCAGCACGTCCGTCTACCTTCGCTGCATCACGTGATCCGCTCGGTGATCCTACTCTTCATATTAATTGTGCATTTTATTTGATGACTTGTTATAAATTGTGTATTGTACATTTTAAAACTTTTCTATCTAGCTACTTATATATTACTCCTATTTATTATAGTTACTATGTTTTTCAAATGTTTTGCCTTCTTTGGTTATGTTGGTGTGTAACCCTCTGATTGGCCATTTGCACACAACCAATGGGAGCAAGAGTCTGTTCACTCTAGGCCCCTGATTGGCCACACCTAGTGAGGTGTTGGCTATATTACCTGTGTCACCTGTGTGCCTATTTACTTTAACCTGATGATGGTCTAGGACCGAAACGTTGTTTTTTCTTAAATAAAGTTGATTGCAAATAAGTGCCAGTGTGCTGGAAATCTTTTTCTACAGGAAAGAGGAGTCAAAAATCACTAGGATGAGAATGGGTCATACAGAGTTAAATAGTACTTTACATTATGAAGAAACATCCTAGTGGGAGATGTGAATATTGTCAGAAGACAGAAACAGTGGAACATGTATTGTTGGAATGTTTAAAATACAGAGAAGAGAAAGATTAAAAGAGGAGCTGAATAGAAAAGGGGTACATATGAATGTAAAGGAAATATTTGGAAAGCCATCAGGAGATGAGTGCTTTAATTTTGTATTTCAGTTCTTAAGAACAACAGGATTGATGAATAGAATTTGAGGATGTACGTTTTTATTTTGTTTTTCTATTTATTTATTTTTTAATTTATGTAATTGTTTTATTAGTAGTATTATTTTGTTTATATTATTAGTAGATATACATAAGTTTACTTAGTTTGGAAATTAGATACCCCGGTTCATACTCCTGTGCAGTAGCTGGCGGTAATGCACCAAAAAGTTGTTTGCCAACCGCCAATAAAAAACAGAAGAAGAAGAAGCACCAGAAGATGGCAGTAATGCAACAAGAGTAAGGATGCCAGCAGCCGTAAATCCCCAAAGAAGAAGAAGAATGGCGGGACTGAGGTCCCAGCTTGTACTAAGTAGCTACAATAGTTGATCATTCATACCATCATTTACTGACCACACGGGGAATATGGCTCGCGTCCTAAACGCCATTGTTGCTGTCTGCCCCAATATGGGGATTGGTTATAACGGTAACCTGCCATGGCATCCGATAAGACTCAAGTAAGTGATCTGCAAACTAACTAATACGATAAAGTAAACGGAAGGCGAGCTAGTATAGGATACAGGATATATTTATTTACACGGACAGCATTACATAAAATAGTTGCTGTTGACTTAAAAAACAGTCGAGACAAAATGGTTCACCATCAGGAATCACAAAAATAAATGTTTATGCAGATGTTTAAACTTTGTCTCGAATCAAGTCTTGAATAATGTTTGCTCTTATAGAAATGAATTCACACATTTCCGGAAGATGACAACGACTCCATCTGTAGAAGGTACATGACATTGTTATTCCAATACATGCTTTAAATTATTGTTGGTTTATGACTAATTACCTGCAGCAAGGCGACAACGTATGCATGTGGCCCATGTATACTGTAAACTGAATCAGGCTAGATTACAAAGAAAGAAAAACAATGCTTTATGTCTGCAGAGTAGAAATACTTGGTAAGCAATATAATTTTCATCACGTCTTCTCCTACCAGGTAAACAGAATGTTGTCATCATGGGCAGGAAGACATGGTTCTCCATCCCAGAGAAGAACAGACCCTTGAACAACAGGATAAACATTATCCTCAGCAGGGAGCTCAAGTATGAAACATCTGGCTTTGATGGAAATAATTCCACACACCAATATGTACAATTTAGAGTCAAATTTAATTAATCTCCATATGACTTGAATTCAGTTTGCAGATCCCATTGTTTATTTGCATAATGTGCACATATTAGGCCCACCAAAAGCCCACCAATCTCAAAGCTTTCTATATCGACTTGTACAAAGTCCACCTGGGCATCCATCTGGGAGATTAGGTCATCAAACAGCAAATAATTAGGGTATAGACAACCAAGTAGAGTAGAGTAATACAAATAATGGGACTAAGCTAATGCAACATATTGAAACTAGTACAGTAAATAAATATCAGCCCAATATAAATTATATAAATATAAAAATGAATAATGTGATGTGAAAAATATGCATTGAAGCTAATGATAACATTGCACTTTCTGCAGGTATATGTACGAAATTATAGGCAGAGCATTACAGCCTACAGTGGTTCCGTTCCTGTGGTTCAATTTTGCCATAGTCCAAATTTCATGTTGCTTTAAGTCTAATTGTAATCAAAATAGACAGCCTATTAAACCACAGAATTAATTTGCTTACATGTCCTGGTGGCATATACTACTCACAAAGCACATAGTTTTATTGCTTTTATTATTGAAAAACAAAACATATCATCAAAATTGTTAAACCGTGATATTGCATTTTTACGCTATTTCCCATCAGTACCTAAGTACTTCAGCTCATCATAGAGTATGAGGAGTTTTCAGTTTTAGTTAGTTTTGACCTCAACCTCCCTTCTGCTGATGTGTCTGTATTTGTGTTTAAATGTTATATGTGGGAGTTTAACTCTTAGTGAAATATTGCTTTAACTTTGCCTTACCTAGTTATCGCGTTGACTGGGTCAAAACATTAGCCAATCTCCCTCCACAGAGAGCCTCCTGTAGGAGCCCACTACCTAGCCTCAGACTTCAGCTCAGCGCTCCACCTGCTGGACACTGCTGAGATGGCAGGAAAAGCTGACCAGGTCTGGGTGATAGGAGGCAGCTCTCTCTACAAGGTGGGTTGCCGAACAATAAGAATGAGCAGCAAACACCAGAAATGGCAAAAGGTCTTTAAGATGATGCATATACAAATATGCACTGAAGGCCTACAGGAAGTAAACCACATTAAATTTTCCATGGATCTGACACCCTGCATCTCCATTCTCCATATGCCTGCTCACCAAAACTTTGGTCTACGCTCCATAAGAGTAGTTAACGTTGTTATGGATATGATTTGGATTGTGATATTAAAGATAAGATAATAACGGTTATTGATGTGATATTAAGGTAAGGTAAATGTAAAGGTACTTTATTGTGTCACATATACAGTGTACAGTGAAATTCATCCTCTGCATTTGACCCATATTGTTGCACTAAGCAGACACACAGACTTTTAAAAGACACTGACTTTTCTGCTTCCAGAAAGCTTAAAGGTTTGTTTATTTCAAAGCACCATCAGACGTTGAGCCACACTGAAATTATTCAAAATCTTTAATTCAAATTAAACATATTCTAATGTCAATAACAATTTAAAAAATGCTAAACAGAGAATAAATTATTTAATAAAAACAAATAAATATACTACTGCTACTAAGAATGTTATTATTAAGGTAATAAAAATATTTGAACAGTAAAAATGTATCTATTCACCCATAAACAGTTTGCAAGAATCAAATTCAGATAATAAGTAACTTTATTACTTAGTCTTAGAAATCTAATACATACTAAAAATGGAGGCAATTATACCAGGGTTATCAAGATAGATTAACTAATTTTTTATTTTTTTTAGCAAGGTGGAGAAAAACATTTTTTACAACTTAATTTGGGACAATTTTCTCAAGTAAGGAAGGAATGTTGACTACAATACTTTCTCTATTGATTAGCCATCTCAAGGAAATTTTAAGCACTTAGGAAAATGCTCTCTAATGTGAAGCAATTGTGTAAAGGTTTCAAACTATGAATACACACAAACACTGCTTCCCTCATGCCTCTTTCACTCCCTTGTCAATGTACATTGGCTGATTATTATGGCCTCCCCAGGAGATGATGGAGAGCCCAGTGACCAGAAGACTGTTTGTCACCCGTATCCTGCAGCAGTTTGAAAGTGACACATTCCTCCCTGAAATCAACCCAGACAAATACCATCTTCTGTCAGAGTGAGTTCAACACACATGCATCTGTGTGTGCCTGTTTGTTTGTCTGTCTGTCTAACTGGTTGTAATGTAATAAAATGATGCATGAACAGCAGGCAGATGTCTTTTTTTTTATTACTTTCTCTGTCTGCGCCAACAATATTTTGTCCGTAATGCTTTGTCAGTTGAACAACATATCGATCAAGTATGGAGGAATCATGTTTTTCTGCACAAAGCCTGTCTGTATTAAAGGGGACATATTATGCTTTTCTTTATTTTCTGATATATATAATGTTACAATGTCGGATGTTCATTTTAAACGTGATAATGAGCTAAACGAATGATAAAGTAATCACTGTGAGCAAAAAGCTCAGGCTTCAGACTGCTCTGAACGGTTTCAAGCGTTTTTTCTACTTTCTGCACAACCTGACGTCAACTCAGGATGGATTTCTTTACATGGTCGTCTGCTCCAGGCAGTGACAAAAGTTCCCCGGTCAAAGACAATGAGGGAAAGATGATGCATGCACATCTTTACAATTAAATCTGTCTTTACAACAACATTTTTTCAAGTAATAAGCAATCAACTATAATCGACAGTGCAATACAGTCATTTGGCGACCGCAGAATTACATTTTAGTAGTTACATTACCTTTTTATTTCCTGACAGCAGACGTTTTCCACTTCAGTCTGCATTTTAGTGCATTTCCCACACATACAGTACACCAAACAGAGACGTCCTGCTGTAATCTTTGTTGCTGCAGATGTTCATGCTGTATAAGTAACAACTTTTTTGAACGATGAATCATGCAAAGCTACTCTAGTGGAGTCCCAGGATAAACAAAGACCTGAAATGAGCAAAGTATGACCCCTTTAAAGCTTTATATTGTTCTGGATACGCATGCACAGAAAGCCAGTATGGAGCAAACACAACTACTTTGAAAAGTTAACAATTGTTATGGTGCAAAACACTTCAAAGTGCTATTTTCTGTAATATGTTCCCTCCATGTACGTTTTGTTATATAGTTGTAATTGGGAAAAAAACCTCAATCACTCACATTACATGTGTAATAAGACCTTTTACATTAAATCATGTATTGCACATGTTGCTAATGTCTCCCTGCAGGTTCCCAGGAGTTCCACAAGGCATCCAGGAGGAGAATGGTATCCGCTACAGATTTGAAGTCTACGAGAGCATTGACTAATGAACTGCAGTGTGCACAAAAGCTGGGTGACCTTCTAAGTTGGTCTCAGTTTGCTAATGGCTGTAGATTACAATGTAAATAGGTTTTATTGCTTATAAGCACCTGTTGCTACTGAGAGTTGGAGACGCATTAAAATTTCAATGGATCATAAGAAAATAGATATTTAAAATCTTTGTCTCCATCACATGCTGTATGGACTCTATGATGTGGCAAAACACATGGCCATTTAGAAACCCTTTCTTTGATGCCAAAGGTTTCCCATATTCAAATTTTATTCATGCATCATCTTTAAAACATTTGGAAAAGTAGTCTGTGGGCTAATTCGTCATGAAAAACTCTTACATACCTGCCTTATTTAGGCTCTTGCATCCCTTTGATGGTTTTGCAATTCAACGGTTACAGAGGAAGACTAAACAAGGAAATCCATATTCTTTTTTACCGAGAACATAATAGTGACACCTACTTTTCTTGCCTTTTCCCATCATTGGCATTTAACGAATAATGTAATGCATCTACCAAATAGGTATAGCTCTACCCTGCAGTTTTCACCAGGATAAACTTGTTTCTAACCTTGAACAGGCCATTGACGTTGGCAGCAGTTTCGTCATCGCACTGTCACAATACATCTGAGGGTGAAAAGAAATGAGTATACCTGCGCACATCCTTTTCCAAAGACCAGAGCTCGGCGCTGTTGCTCTTGACAATAGAGCTTGCCGTCATTGGCTACATGATTCCTGTTGCTCAGCTGCCATAGGCCAGCCTTTTAACTTTTATCTGTGATGTTCTCTAAAACACTCCACGCCAACACTTTCTGCCATTATCAGTCACTCTGGTTTGATCTTTTATTTTTTCCCTCAAATTTCTTACCAGTGTAATTTGCATCAAATGTGAACTAATTATCAACTGTGAGATTTCAAGAGGGAACTTAACTTGAAGATTTTTCAACATTTAGAATGAATACAAACTAAGGTGAGTTTGTGCAGACAAAATATGTTTTGAGAACCTTATAAATGTGTATTATTACTATATATTACTGATTCTTCTATTTTCTGTAATATGTTCCCTCTAGATATGGTCTCAATTGGTCACAATTTATGTAATTTGATCGTTTTTGAAAATCTGTACCAAAACGTGGATTTGTACACAAGTACAAAGAAGTCTAGGTAACAGGTATTGCAACTTGAGTGAGAATATTTCAGTTGCTAGAAAAAGCATAAACTCTTAGTTAAATACTCGGCATACTGCAGTATGAAATGTAGTGTCTTTTGTTTTGTGTATGTCATGAATATGTTTCAGTGTGTCCTGTTCAGTGGTCAAAATCTGGGATTATCTGTAAGAGATGGTATCATGACAGTTGAGGTTTACGTTGGGAAATAGAAGGGCAACTGTTTTATCTCATCTCAAGTGGGCATGGGAGGCATATTATTTACGACTGTATTTCTAAATTTAAATGTCTTAAGAAAAGGAAAGACGGTAATCAAGGCACCCTACATAAGGGGCAGTAGAGAAGGGAGACTTGATTAAATGGTCCTAGATGATTGATTGTCTGAATAGGAACATATAAGTTTGATTGGGTTAACTTCTATTACTTCCGATTCCGTTCCATTATGAACACTAGTGTTTGGAAAGAGTAGTACTTTCTTTCCTTCCCATCAGGTCTGCAGCTTATATAAACAAAAATATCTAAAAGCTGCTGTACAGTATAACTTTTCTTCATAACAAGCTCAGATTATTTGTCTTGTGGGCCTATTGAAGACATAATGCATTTCTGAAAGCATTGTCAGAGGGTGTGAGGTAACAATGAATAGGCACGGGCCAGATGTTTATTACAACCCTCCAGATATGGTCTAAAATGACTATAAAATTAAAGTTAAAACATGGTGTGAAATGTCTTGTGGCCCCTTTGAATCAAGATAAAAATAGCATATTTCAATCATTTCTGTAAATAAGAAATCTGACCAGCTGTTTGTTTGGCCATGTATATATATATATATATAGCCTTCCACTTGACTGCATCTAACGAATCCTCATGATTATTTTCTTAAGGAATGTCATGTATAAAACATTTAATTTGTGCTGCAATTAAGGCAGCAATTTAGATTACCTAGATAATATGATTTAGAAAAAAATGCCTCATGATAAAATGTTATGGTGAGACATTTTTTCTCCTGCATCTGAGGCCCATCATTAGATATTCTCTTTGCACTGGTGTTGTATGAAGGCCTGGTTCAACCCCTCAAAGCATTGGTGGGGGTTTGAATGTCGCCCTACGAAGCTTTTGTTGCTCTGTACTGTAGCTACCCTAATTGAGGATAGGTCAAACCACCTACTGCTAGCACACATGACTGTCCTCCCAAATGAACTGTTATTTTGTACAAGCATAACTGGATATGATTTTTGACCATATACACCTCAGACAGACATTTCAGTTCATCATTTGTGACATTGTTTTGTAATTGTAAATAGGAGCCAGGACTCAAATTTGGAAATTGAGTCCAAGGCTTTGAACATTAAGTGGATTAATTATTATAACCAATAGGTTAGGTTATGAGAATTAATCCACTTAATGCTATGGATTTGGTTTCTTTGTTGTTCCTACTACTGTACAGTAACGGCACCAAGATTAAAATTTTGGATGAATACTGTTTGCACACTTTAATTCATTAATTTACACTAGGTGTTATGGATCTGTCATGCCAAATATGTACCATTTGCACTGCTTATGTCATAAACAGCTGAAACCATTGACACCTGCATTATACGCTGGAAGCTGATGTGTTACTATAGCAACATAGAATGGTGAAATAGCTAATTTAATAGAACACATGCAAAAACAAATCCTTTAATTACAGGCAACATATTTATTTAAAAATTTCAATTAGACACGCATTGACTCTTTTTATTTTTTTTATTTTTTAGTAAAGGGGTCATATTTTGCTCATTTCAGGTGTTTATGTTTATCCTGGGACTCTACTAGAGTAGCTTTGCATGATTCACAGTTCAAAAAAGTCCTTATTTATCTTATACTGGCCCTTTATGCAGCCCCTCTGTTCAGCCTC
>OMKK01084582.1:0-16117 GCA_900302305.1 Polymixia japonica
TGTACTCCTTTTCTCTATCGTTTTCATATTCATCTCTTTTCTTTCTTTAATGTCATCTCTTCAGGAATCCTCACAGCTCTGTTCATCCGCGGGCCACATAGACTGGCACTGTCCAGTATGCCTGCAGACTGCAAGCTTCCCTGTCCAGACAAACTGTGGCCATCTGTTCTGTGGTAATAGAGAACAAGCGAGCGAGCACACACACACATAATGAAAAAGTTTTGGGCATTATACTATACTCATACTGTTTATTCATTCCTTTTTTGGGGTTTTATTTTCATCAAATTTTACACTCATCCATACATTTATTCACCTGTTGCATCATTCATTCATGTCTTTGTTCATTAATTTATTCAGTTGACAGACAAGTTATTTGTACTGGTCATCACTGATCAGTGAGGTGACTTGAATCCTGTATTTTGGGTTTTTAATAATTAACTGTTGCCGTGGTTTTTTTAAACTCTAGGTCTTATCTGACAGTGTTTATGTAAAGTGAGCTCCTCCCACTGTAATGTAAGATGTGGTTTAATTAGTTATCCACAACAAGTACATTCAATTCGCAGAACAGAATTGTAAAGGTGCATTTTAAACAGTGTGTTCAGATCCACAGACCAGCCAGTTTACCCTTATTATACTCATGTTATAACGTCATGCCATTGTATTTCGAAAGTTAATCCTCTTTTGAAACATGAGGCAGTTTTTAAGATGCACTTTACACCCAAACATCGGACAGTCATGTTACTGCCACCAATATGAAATAAATAATTTTGTTGACCCAGATATTACCAATGATTATGATGCTATCTACTTGCCAACACTTGCTTACCTTCACCTTTACCTTGGCCTAGTTACCTAACACAAATACCACTACTTACCCTGACCCCTCATAGCATTCACAGGACCTGCTCAACCCTCCCTAAACCCTGACAGACTTTACAGTATTGCAACCTTGTTATGCTAGCATTCAAATTGAATAGGAAGTTTAACTAAACAAACAATTTCAGTGCAGCACTAGATGCATTATGATGTAAACTGCCATGTGGTGGGTAGACTTTATTGGTTGGGGCTCCCAGTCAACCAGCTACTGTGGTGAAAAAGGCCTTGATGAAACAGGTATTCATGTACTCTTCCATTCTTCAGCTCCCTGTCTGCTTGCCTACTGGAGACATGGGTCATGGCTGGATGCCGTCAGTTGCCCTCTCTGTAGACAAAAGGTTTGTCTGCAAATTTTAAAACACTACATTGAAAGTACTATAAACAGCACGGGAGTCATTTACAACAAGTGCAATGTGGAATAAAAAGGTTTGAATTTCAGGTCAGCGTGATGCGTCATCTCTTCAGTGAGAGTCGATTGGACAGACATTCAAAGGAGGTTCTCTGGGAAATCACAGACTACAACAAACGCTATTCTGGAGCCCCAAGAAGGGTCAGTATCACGTCTAACCCTCAGACAGACCATAATGCAACTTAACACTGAGCACACACACCCTTTTACAAACTGTTTAAATGTTTCTCCACAATTTATTGTCTTTGATTTCTCTGTCATTACCTCTACAAGCTCATGTAAGTCACTTTGCCTGGTTCTGTAAAACTATCGGGTGCGATTTCCTTCTACACTCTCAAATGTACCATCAGATTAGATCATAAAATTTCCATGATAATAGACAAGAATTCCTCCCCCATTCGCTCTGATAATGGGTTTGGTAACGGGAATACATTATTGTTCCTGGCAACAGGTTTCCACACAATAGAGGTCTCTATTGAGGTCTCACACACCTAAAGCTGACACACCTGCAGTATCTCACCCTGGAACTGAAAATTTACTACGATACAAATAGAGATTACTGATTTTTACATTTATTATAAGCAATGACTGGAAATTATTCAAATACTCAAAATCAATTTTTGAACCATAGGTGGGGCTGTTAGCTAAAGAATTTTTTTTGAATTAGCCTAGCACACACACACACACGCTTCATATGACTGTAGAATTTGGAATTTCCCACACATTTTCTGAGAAACAGAAAAAGCATGAGTTAGCGACACTCACATGGCATACGCACACATAAACACATAACCATAAAGCCTGTTTGACATTCTCTGTGTGCTGTGTTACGCCCCTTACTCCCCTTTTAATGTAATGTAAACATGTACTGTTCCTATGTGTACATAAGCTGTATCTATAAAAAGCACTTTGGCATTTCATTTCCTACCTCACCTGTCCTCCTCCCCTGTGTGTAGGTAACAGACTACCTATACGACGTGCCCCTCCTCCTTCAGCTGCTGGCCCGCAGCCTGGGCACCATGGGAGGGCTGGTGGGTCTGTTTTTCTTCAGGGTGGCCCTGTGCTGCGTGGGGACCATGGTGTCGTTCTCCTCCCCTCCTCTGGAGACTGCCTCCTCATCCTCAAATCCCCTGGACCCTTCCTTCTGTGGACTCCTGGGTGCTCTGGATGACCTGGTGGTGGTCATCTTGCTCCTTATCTGCGTTATCAACATTAACCAGCAGATGGCGCCAGAGAGAGGACACTCAGCCCCTGCTACGACCACACAAGGAGTAGTGAGGAACTCGCTGTAGATAGATACTGATGGAAAGTTTCACTTCAAGTTGCTTGACATGGACAATTATTGAATTCCTTCCACTCTGCTGTAGCTAGCCTATTTGTGGATGTAGACATATTGGCAGCACCACAGTATGTAGCCATCAAAAGATATTAGTCTGATTTGTGCCTCTCAGACTGTGGGGGATCTGGACTCCAGGCTTAACAGCGTGTTTACAGAGCCCTCCGTAAGAGACATGGCATCTGCAATTCTCTTTAATAGACGTATTCTAGTTGATACTTCCCATTCTTTCATATACAAGTTCAAATGTCTTCCTTTTTGATGTTTCTATCTTTATCTATAGTATTTTTGTCGTGTAGTATCTTACCTATATTGGCAAACACGTGAATAGTTTCAAGTTCTGCTCTTCTGTATCAAATGAGGCACTAATATTACTACCCAGAGCACCCAGAAGCTCAAGACATGGATCTTTTCATGTGTCAATAGTGAATATTGACTTCCCTGTAAATAGTTAATATGATGTGAATTAATGTAGATATATGTATGATAAAGAGTATTTATTGTCTTCGAGATGTGGCTTACTTTATCCTAAGACACATTACACATATTTACTCCATATTTAAAAGTTATTTATTCAAAGTTCAATTTCAAGTTCTGAGAGGGTTCAGTAGTTGGACAACCAATCATATTCCTCAAGTGTTATACAAAGGACCAGTCGTGTTCTGTTATTTTACCCAGAGCACTGATAATATCAGCTGACCTGATTGATGTAACACTTCTGGAACTATCATGGAATGTACATGAAGTTAACAAGAAACCATCACTTTCATAAAATACTATCAAGGTACAGTAGTTCACTACTCAGCAATGATGTAACAAGGACACAAGAAAACAGCATGAAAAAACCATTATACTAGAGGGGTAGAAAATCGGACATGTCAGCGATTCTAGACTGTCAGCGTAAACAGAGCCTTAAATGTCAATAGATACATGTGATCTCTTGTGCAACAGACACCCTACTCAAGAAACACCACATCATGACAGTACCAGTACCATCTGAACCAAGTATCACTTGGCGTTGCTGCACCAGACGGCTGCATTCTTGAACATGCGTAGCCAGGGCGATGGGCTGAGAGAGGGCCGGAGGTCTCTGGGGGCCCAAGGCCACTGCCATCCCAGGGTGCAGCGTTCAGGGTGGGGCATCATGGCCAGATGTCTCCCATCCTTTGAGCAGAGCCCCGCAAGACCCTGGGGAGAGCCGTTAGGGTTCAGAGGGTACTCCTCTGTGGGCTGAGCCTGGTCGTCCAGGTAGCGGAGAGGGGCCAGCCCACTAGAGATTATCTGGTCTTGGGTCCGGGAAGAACGGAATTGCATCAGACCTACAGGGAAGGAGAAAGGTCGGGGGTAAATCAATATCAAATACAGCTGGCCAATTACTGAGCACACTGACCTGTGATGCGTACAAAATGAGTCAGAGTTGTGAAAGCTGAAGTGACTTCCACTCTGACCATTTAAGTCCAGTTATGATTCAGCTCCACATTCCCTCCTCCACATTCCTATTTCTCAATAGCCACTCAAGGTACTTGTCAAAACCTAATGCTTATTAGCAAATTTGCTGTTGGTGGGATATTGAAACCATTACAACTCTTGTGACGGACAGGACTACTACTAAAGATCTACTGTATGTCAGGGCATCGCTGCGCTGGGTATGACTGTACCTTCTCCGTGTGCGACCCACACTCCCAGCGCTGAGCCCTCCATGCCTCTGAGCCAGATGGACGGGGAGGCCTGGATCCCGACACTGACGAACCGAGACTCAAACCTGCCAGACTTATTATGGGTCAGCACCACCTCAGACTCTGGGGAAAGAAAAAACGCACACGTCGAAAGCGCAAATCGGAAACCACCTAAAACATGAACGGCAAATCAATTGACTGCTGCAATAGGTTGTTTCTGTGCAGAACGCTTAGTATTCTTTCCGCCTACTTTGCTCAACGTTAACCTGCCTCTCCCCGCCTCCTCCTCCTCTTACCTTGTCCGTCCTCCCCCTCTCCGACCCAGCCCAGGAGGGCTAGCAGCTGGCAGCCGTTGCACACACCCAGACTCAGCGTGTCGTCCCTGCGACGGAAGCGTTCGAACTCCGCCTTGGCCTGGGGGTTGTATGCAACGGTGGCTGCCCAACCTTTGACAAAGACAAACAAGTTTTATATGAAAAATGTTTTGTGTGTGTGTGTGCACGTTTGTGTCCCTCTGTCTGTTCAACTTTAGCTAGGGCTGGGAAATATATTTTTCTGAGTTTTCCGACATATCGCAATACGTTTCAATGATGAGGTAGAGCGGGTCATCTAGTAATCGGAAGGTTCCTGGTTCGACCCCCGGCTCCTCCAGAGAGCTTGTTGAAGTGTCCTTGAGCAAAACACTGAACCCCTAACCGCTCCTGATGTACAGGTTGGCACCTTGCATGGCAGCCTCTGCCATCAGTGTATGAATGTGTGTGTGAATGGGCGAATGTGAGGCATGTATTGTAAAGCGCTTTGACTGGTCAGTAGACTAGAAAAGCGCTATATAAATGCAGTCCATTTACCATTCTTCCACCAGACCTTATGTATTATGTAGCATGATATGTATTATGTATTGTGTTATATGTATGTATTATGATATATAGCATAGAAACATATGAAAATCTTGTACGAATATCGTCATTGGCTCCAAACATATTGTGATGTCACTTTTCAGCCATATTGCTCAGCCCTACCTTTAGCTGATCCCAAGACATCTGCGTAGCTGAATCCCCCAACAAACACCACTGCTTTGAAGGGCTCCAGTGTGAGGGAGCCAGAACACAGGTCCTGCATGGTTACATCCCACACCTGGACACAAACAAAGGAAAAGAGTACGTATGAACAAGACATATGATGCACTTAAGGTCAGCATATGTGCAGTGTAGTGTCAAAGTATGTGCAGGTCAGTGTGTATGTTTGTGTACCTCAAAGCCAGCCATATACAGAGACACAGCCATCTCTCGGTCTCCATTACTGCCCTCTTCTCTAACCACAGCCACACGGGGTTGGCCTGCAGCTAGGAGAATGAAGTACACACAAATACACACCAGCAAAATCCAGTGAGTAGACATTATAGACATAGACATCATAAAAAAAATTATGAGGTGGTAATGCAAACTATCAACCAATCTTACAGAGCTGATTGATGTTTGGCATTTCTGAGGGTTCGAAGGTCAGTTTGAAATAGGGCTGCGTCCTTCTTGCTAGCCCCTCCTCTTCTTGTCTAACACAGAGCTCATTGGCCTGGAGGAGCTCCAGTTGGAAACTGGTGCCTTCCCACAATGCTCTGAGGGTAGGCAGCCGCTCACTCAATACTTCCTGTCCATCTACATGAACAGTGACCTGGAAGACCGGAAGGACAATGGGAAATGCACTGGTGGTTACCAAAGATAAGGTGAAAATGGGCCTTGAGCTAGAGCTGGTCTGTAAGTCTCACCGTAGCCTCTGGTCCGAAGCCAGAGGTCTTGCCGATCTGATGGCACTGCAGGCCTGCGTCCGTGTATCTCTGACACACAGTATCAACGTCAGCCTGCGAAACCTCCAGCACCAAACCCAGCTCCTCGCTGAACAACAACTCCATGGCTACACAGAGAACACAGAGGCAGAGGGGGGGTAGCATTGTTTATATTGACGTGTGCGAGTTGTATGAAAATGCAGTAATTATAGACTACAAAGGAAAACGGCCAATTGTCCTTCCACTGACCTCCAACACCTTGCGAGGACACGTTGATGTCAATCCCGCGATTTCCTGCAAACGCCATCTCCAGCAAACACGAGATGAGGCCACCATCGCTGATGTCATGTCCAGCGCTCAGCAGACGATCTGGAGAATCATCACAGCTTGTTGATGATCACGTTTCCTGTCCCCATCTGCCCCCCTTGTTGTCATCTTTTCATTCTTCCACTTGGGTGCTTTTTTACTCGCCTCATGATTTCAATTATGTCACCCACTTCTTTTTGGATAATATTTTTTTTCCTGATAGTGTGTGAATTCCATTGTCTTCCTGATATACCGTTATTCGCTTACCTTGAATACAGCCGAGAGATTTAAGCGAGTAGTTTGCCTGCTAGTGTTAACTGACCTTGAATGAGCGTCTGAGTGGCGTTGAAGCAGGCGGTCAATAGTTCTGGTTGGTCCATGTCGGGGGAGTGGTCTCCCAGCTGGCTGTAACACTGAGCCAGAGCAGAGCCTCCAAGACGATGACGGCCAGGGCTGACTGGAACCCACAGCAACACACCTGGGGACAGGACACACAGAGTCACAAGCAGCGTTTGTGTGTGTGTGTGTGTGAGGCCGAGAGAGAAAGAGATAGAGAAAAAGGGGCATAGCATGTGTGTATTTAACACATTGAATGGACATATGCACACACCCACTGTACTGAGATACATATATATACACACACACATATACACTATATGCACTTAATATATACACATAACTTTCATAGCCTACTGCTTGTTAACTACCACAGATATACTAACAATGTTGTTGTTGAAGCATTAGCAGTTGTTCTACTAGTACTGGAAACATTGTGTGCAGTAAGTGTTACTACAGTGCCTCTGATAAAACTATTATAGACTCTGCAGCTCTTTTTCCTAAGAAAAATGGGAGAACAGAAAGTTTGGCAGTGCGTTCCTCTTGTGACACTCCACTATTTCATTAGAGGAGCCCATTACGGCCTGTTATGCTCCCTTTTAGTCCCTTTTATGTTCCGTACCTGTTGTGATAAATCACATTTGAAAACAAAACAATCCAAAAAAGTGAACCAGAAATTTGAATGCTTTGAAACAATCTGCTAAGTAGCCAATGCGAAATCTGATTTGTGTGTGTGTGTGTGTGTGTGCACGTGTGTGTGAGAGAAACCTTTGCCATCTGGATCCTCCAGATCAGGAGTGACGGTGGCGGTGATGTCAGGACACACAGCATACACTGAGATAACCAGAGCACCTGAAACAGAGAGGAAAAGCAGACTAGAAATAAAACCACACACACATACACACACACACACACACAGATACTGATCACACACACACACACACACAGTGGGAGTTACCTGGGGCTTTGACGGTCTCTTTCCCGACTCTAGCGGCCATACTTAGAGAGTCCTTGCCTCCGTCGATGGCCACTCCCAGCTGACCCATGACCTCACACATGGCCCTGCAGGCCTCCCAGAGACAAGCTCCCTCACCAGGGAGCTTGGCAGCCCACATCCAGTTACCACTGCACTTGACATCCTAAAAACACACGAACACAACCAGAGGGACATATACATATTCATTTAATCTGTGCATCTCAAATTCAGATTTCTTTCATGAATATTTTGTAGATGAGAAATTAATTTCCAAAAGGCAATACATCCATACAAAACAATAACGTGAAATTAATTTGGAGGATCCAGTACCATCAATTCACTGGCTATCAATGTTTTGTAAGATTAGGTGTAAATATCTAATAGAATGAAACTCTATATGCATTTTGGCTTGGATGTTGTGAATTTCTTCATACTATTCCATCACCCCTTACCTTCAGGGCTGTGACTCTGGCAAACACCAAATTGGTCAGAGCTTCCCCCACAGCCATGCGAGCCCCTGCTCCCGGGGAGACGAGGCCTTTGATTGGCTGCTCTCCAATGGCAGTTGCTGCCCCCTTTAGGCTGAATGGAGACAGAGCAACAACAGCCACATCGGCCAATGGGGTGTGAAGTGGACCAACGCACTGTTGCTGGGCAACCAGGCCAGTCACAGACCGGTCCACCTAAGGGAGGGAGAGAGAGAGAGAAGGCATGGTTACAAAACAACAAAATTCATCTCTTGAAAGTCTTATCACACACACACACCTTGTTGGTCAGGTAGCGTTTGGAGGCCACAGCAGGCAGGCGTAACACTCTGTCCAGAGCATCTCTAACTGTCAGCCCAGTGGGAAGGGCCAGGGGCTGGAGTGCTGGAGACAAGCGTTCCATCACAAACTCCTTCTGGGGCATCTTTCCAAGAACCCACTCCAGCTGCAGGTCAACAGGACAGCGCTGCTCGTTGGCCTGATCTCCGCTGACTCCCTCATCATCCACCAGCACGATCTAAAGGAGAGATTAGTTTCAAAGACACACAAGGCCCATAGTCATAGATTAACAGCGAATAAAACAGAAACAGTTTATTTTGAAAATAATACTTGATGCTGGAGAGCCATGCGACCTAACCAATAAGATATACAACATTCAAGTTTGTCGCACATTGTCAAAAACAGGTTATCAATAACTTTCATAAGCTTGAAGGAACAACTAAACATAAGGACAATCAATCAACAATCCTCTGACACAGAGCAGACCGTGGCAGATCCGTTATGTCAGGGGTCGTGTGGCCGAGGAACTGCCTCCAGGCTGAGACGTGCCTTGCCGTCTCCAGTGATTGTTCCAACAAAGTCGACTGGACACTTCTCCCTCTGGCACACCCGCTCCAGGAAGCGGCGGTCCGACTGGCGGAGCAGCAGAGCATTGCTCTCCTGATACTCTGCCCCCCACAGCTCCAGGACGCTCAGCGTGGGGTCTCCTTTCTACGGGGGAGCGGGAGTCGACGAGAAAAGAAAAAAAAAGGAAAAAAAAGGCCGAAAGAGAGCAGAAAATCCATAAACACGATCTTTGAAAAAGGCAACACAAGAAAGGAAATAGATTGTTCTAATCGATACGGAGCAAGACTAAATGTATTCACGTGCACTAAATGCCGTGCAGGTGGATGTGCAGTGTGCATGTTACTAAGTGTGCGTGTCTCTGCAGATTACCTTAAATCTACTCGAGTAGATGACAGCTCCTGCTGGTTCACTCAGCTCCTTCAGCACATTACCTGAACATAACAACACAGTTCACCGTTGTGTCATCCTCTACGAAGCGCCAACGAACCATAAAAATAAACAAGAACGGAGTGTACCGTTTCCTCCTGCCCCCTGGTCGTGTATACTACAGATGGGGTTCCCGCTGGCTCTTTCCAGGCAGGCCCTGAGAGCGCGATTCATCTTCTGTTCCATCTCGGCGTCTCCCCTCTGCACCGCCCCCAGATCTCTGGCGCTGGAATTGTCCCCTTGGACCTACGCACGGACAAACCATATTCAAATGCACTCTAGCTTCCTTGCCGTTATCGTACAGGTGACCGGTAGTGTTGAGCGCGAGTTGGCGTCCGTACTTGTACAGAAGAAGCTGCTCCTCCACCCACGCCGATCCTGTACACTGGCCCTCCGATCTTCACCACCTCCATTCCTGCAGAAAAGTAGAGGAATGTGGCAGATCACCAGTCAGTATGAAAAAAACAAACAAACAGCTCTTGCATTGATTAAATACTCATACTATAATGCTTACCTGTCTCTGCCTCTTCCTTCTTCACATGTGCGTCTTCAATAGAACCCAGCCCACCGCTGAACATAATTGGTTTAATCCACTCTCGCCTCTCCCCATTGGCTAGACACATGCCAAACGAACGGGCAAAACCTAGAGGTAAAAGGTTAAGTTTGATTAAGTTGATTAAGTTTCACACCGTGTCGGTGTTCAGTTCAGTTCTGCTCTACAAAAATGTACACAGTAAACCGAATTCTAGACGTTTCAGCGCCTAAGAGGGCAAAAAGAGAATCTCCCCAAGGGGGTCAATAAAGTTCATGAAATGAGTCTCCCCAACCTGACAGGACAGGCTCTCCAAACTTGTTGCCGTAGTCTGAGGCTCCGTTGCTGGCCTCGATGGCCACTTGCAAGGGAGGCGCGAAGCTGGAGGGGTACTCCCAACCCTCTCCTTCGCACTCCCACGGAAGACTATAACCTGGGAAGGAGACAAGGTGTTAAAAACAAGGGCGGTGGAGGGACGAGGGGAGCAGAAGAGAATAGGGATGTCCCTCGGGTACATTCAGCTGACCTGGTATGTGGAGGTTGCCAAAGCAGTAGCCTGCAGTGCCAGCAATGACGTGGCCTCCCTGTCCCGCGCTCTGGACGTCACGGATGCGACCTCCTGTCCCTGTGGTGGCGCCGCTGAACGGGGCAACGCCTAAAGGTCCGATGAGGGACGGAAAAATACTTGTCATACGAAGGGTGATGCTACACATGTTGTATGAGTAGTTGTGCAAGTAAGATGCTTTTTTTGCGTTTGTGTGCTGACCAGTGGGGAAGTTGTGCGTCTCAGCAGTGAAGATGACGTGTCTTAGCGAGCGCCGTGTCTCATAACAGCTGGCCTGGGATGGGTCTTTGGGGTAAACCCACTCCAACTCAGTCCCTCTGATACCGCTGAAGAAACATGTATTCAAGTGAGTCAATATGAAACACACAGAGACATGGAGGCAAACAGCATCTGTGACAATTGGCAACTTCACAGAGTGTTGCCAATTCCACTCCTACCTGCTGTTGTCACAGAACTGGATGACGTTATTTTGGTTGCTATGCCGCTGAGTGTCCATTATGAGGCTGAAGAGAGTCTCTTGCTGCTCCTGTCCGTCAATAACCATTCGGCCTCGGAAAAACCAATGCCGACTGTGCTCACTGGGACGCGGGTGACAAAGATAGCATTAGCAAATAAAGACTCCCAGTCAAGGCAAGAAAACTGCCAAGGAGCATAATACTGGCCTGCTTATCTCCCCGTTGCACAGAAACCCACCTGTTGGACTGAGCCAAATCGAAACACTCCACGCTGGTGGGGTTCCTTTTTACTCTCTGGAACATGGAAGTATAGTAGTCCAGATCCCAGGAGTCAAAGGCCAGGCCTGCATTAAAGACAGCAAGAACAAACCCATGAAACCTTGACACAAAAAGAAAAGTAAGGGCGAGAAGCTGCTGAACAGTTAAACAATTACTAAATATTCCTCAACACATTTAGAAGACAGAACTCAGCAGCACTTTGATATAGAAAATGTAGCTATAAGCTCAAGGAGTCTGTCGGCATTCTTGTGTTTATCCAGTCTTTGAAATGACATTTTACCTTAGCAATTGATAGGACATTTTATTGTATAGAGTTCTTATAAAGAACTATGTAAAACCTGTCCAAAATGACTGAATATGTAAAATTTGCAAACTACTGATCGTGTACACACGTAAGATAATTAGCAACATTATCCCTGCCTTGTGACTTCAACTAGCTTAGTAATGTTATGTCATGTGACTGACCACTACCCCCTCCCATGGACACAATGTACTCACAGATAGCAGCAGGACTGAAATCAGCCATGAAGAAAGAGAGAATAAGGAAAAGTTAAGGGACAGCAAGAATCTACAGACTGATAAGAAATAAAGTCAAAGTTGCAAAAGTAAAGGCGGAAGTTGAGAAAGACTAGAGCAGGACAGTGGTCAGATAGAAAAAAAGAGTTTAAACAGTAGGTTTTTATAAGATATTAGGTGTATACAGTGTGTGTGTGTGTGTGCGTCTTCCCGTACCCAGGTCATCATTTGCCATCTCCAAGGCAGCTCTACCCTTCCCTAGAATGTCCACCTCAAAGACCTCCTGTGGTTTGGTTGCCACGGTGAAAGAGGTTATAGGATGTTGATAGATGCATTCGGTCATACTGTCATACAGACGCTCAATCAGCTTCTCTATGTCTCCATTGGCCTCGTTCGCACTCTCTCCATTCTCTGGCTGCAGGGGACAGGCACAGAATGCTTGTACAGACAGAAAGTGACAAACGCCATCTTGAAACAGTGCTCTAGTGCCCGTGTGTCTCCTCTAACCTTGACGAGGAGCCTGCGAGACAGCTCAACTCGTGTGACACTGCTGATGCCGGCGCTCTGGCAGATGGACACAGCATTAGTCGACCAAGCAGTGGAGAAGTTCAGCCTGCAGGGAGCAAAAGCGTAAACGTCAACTACGATGGCGATGGACCCTTTTATAACAAAGGCACACTCTTTTAATAGACTTGTGTAATTAAACAGTTACGTTCTACATACTGCATGTCACCCATCTAAAATATATTTCACCAAGTTGTAAACTATCTCAAATGATCTCAAACGTTTAGCCATGGCAGTCCTTTAGTCAAATGCTTAATTAATCACTGTACCACTTAAAAGTGTCTTCACTGCAACAAAATAATATATAGTATAAACAAATCCAAAAGTGGGGCAACAGTAGTGCCCGAGGTGTACTATTCTCTGTTTGAAGACTGGGACTATATCACTGTGTCTGTGTGGGTCCACTGGTACCTGGGCCCTATCTCCACCAGTCTTTCCCCCTTCCCCTCTGTCAGGTATGGCTTCTCAGACAGCGGTTCGGTCTGCATGGGGGGACGGAACAGCCACAGCAGAACTTCCCTCTCCTCTGCTCCAAGACATTCACAACCTGTAAGGGAGAGGAGGAATAATGAATCAGTAGAGTTGGAGAACGGAGGAGAAAGAAATGAGTATGTGAAAGATTGACAGAAAGTCTCAAGGCTGCATATCGTGAATATATCTTTCCAGTCTGACAAACCACATTGACATTACTAGTCAGCACAAAAACTACCAGACTGTCACGTACTCACCTTTCAGCTCCACATTGTAGCACAGCTCGCTTGTGATTGACAGCTGGGGGTAGAGCTGGGCTGCTCTCTGTAAGGCCTGCCCCCTCACAGCCTCCCTACTGTAGAACCTCACTACAGCCATGACTGACAGAGAGAGTGTGTGTGTGTGGTGGTGGTGGGGACGCCTGGTTCAAAGAGATCCAATCAGTTGGCCTTCTCACCATAAAATTATCACAAAAGACAACTAACAAATGCGTAAAGGAGGTGGACAGATATTACTATTGAGCATGGTTCATCTAAAGACATACATTCACATCACCACCAAGAATGTAGAGGGTTAATCTATTTCAACTGAGTTTATTCAATGTGTGTCAGATAACTGATAAAAGCTTATATTAATTATCAAAATGTATGTAGATATCAAGACTAATGTAAGTAATATGAAAAAAGTCTGTCCAAGCAAATAAAAGAATCTGCTATTTTAAACTGTTTGCCTTTTGCGTTTGCCTTAATGAAGACCACCAACATTATAGCTTACCCACATTTTTATTTACCTCTACATACTACTCAAAATAGTATGCAGTATTGAATTAAGATATTGAAATTGTGATATTGAATACGTGTTACTTATTCATTGCAGAAAAATATAATATATATAATAATAGATGCATATTCCGTTTAACCCAGCACCAGAGTGACTTCGGAGCAAGGGTCATCTTGATTGTTTGCATGTTGCATCACAAGGCACTGAGACTGCACGGGTCTATTATAGCTATTAGGAACTTTACGTTAGTCAGGCACACAGTGCAAAGCCTCGTCTTTGGCTAGCTTTCCACAAAGTTATGTGACAGAGTTCAGTTTGCTACCAGTCTTCCTTACTGCTCACAGTAACGAAAATTTGTTTTTACATTAGTTAAGAGTGAGAATATTGCAATGTCTTGATCTAAAAGTGAAAGCTGGTAACAACTAATGTTAGCTAAATGATGCAGTTTAATATAAATAGTTACAAAGTAACTAATTTACTGGTTGTTTTGTATTGTGTGATGTGTGGAAGCAACGTTGCTACAAGGTAACAGTGACATTGCAATCTACGTTTAAATATAGCAGAGTAATGCGGCATCATGTACGGTGTGAAACCAATAACTGAGATGTCACTTACCCGGAGCTTCCACTCCACAGTACACTTCTTTTCTTGAATGGAGTTGGATTTGGACGCAGAACTTCGCTGTGTTCTCTAAACTGTCCGGATTGACTGAGACACCCACGTGTGCACTAAAGTGTGTGCGCATGCGCAACCTTAATCATTTTTGGAAGGTCGTTTGTGCTGGATTATTGTACCAAGTATGCTTTTGATGGAATTTATATAATGAACAGAATATATAATGTTAAATAAAAAAAAACACAGTAATAAAATCCCACACACAGAAGAGACAAAAGGGCGCAGTCTTAGATATATTTAATAAATTAAAGCAAGGTACAAAAAAACAAAACAATGTACATTTCATACCTCCCTCCCCTCCTCCTCCACCTACTACTTAACGTCCTCTCCCAATAATGACAAAAACATTTTTTACCCACAACGCTCTCAGGAGACATTACACAGTCCATATAAAGACCTTGGATCATTTTCAAACGTTAAATCCACCAGTTAAAATCAGACTTGGCAAACGACAACTGATTCTAGAGCTGTATATTGTTTTGAGTATCACCATAAAATCAATTCCTTCTTCAGCGTCACACATTGAATTTCTCTATCCCCTGACCCCCAAACCCCCACAAAACACATACATGCTACATGTCTGCAGGCACCTCGGATAAGACAGAAGGATTAGGCTGAGATAACGCTCATTAGAGACCACAAACTACTTTTTGACACCAACTTCATTAAATGTCTACTGGTTCTGCTGGTTCAGTATATAGTGTGGCTTAGATGCTGCATTTGCTCCTGGTCTATACTGGGAGCCTTTACGTCACTATATCAACAATGTCTTTAATATAATGGATGAGTGTAGAATGCAGATATACATTTTCGTTTGCAAACTTCCTCAGCCATCTTGTTTTCATTCGTCATGACTCTCTAATCCTTCTTGGTCTTCTCCAGGGCAATCACCCACATGGGTGAAAGGTTTCAGGTAGCTTGTTCACAAGCTTTAATTAAGAGCAGTTGGCGTCCTGTTTGACAGATCATATATGGATAGATTAGTCTAGTCAATGGTGATAACTGGTCATTCCAGATGATAAGGAGGTTATCGGATGGGTGATGGCCAATGAGCAGCAAAAGTGAAATAGTCGGCTTGCCTGGACAGCCTTTAAGTAAAGAGGAGTTTGAGTTCTGTGTAGAGAAATGGATGGGGCATGTTTAAAAGATTGGAGGAAGTTATGCACGTGTAGGTCCAATATAAGTGCACTGAACAAGTGGAAAAGATACATCAGCCTTTAAGTAAAGAGGAGTTTGGGTTTTGTGTAGTGAAATGGATGGGGCCTCTGTTTAAAAGATTGGAGGAAGTTATGCACGTGTAGGTCCAATATAAGTGCACTGAACAAGTGGAAAAGATACATCTGTGCATACAACCACTCACCCATTCAGGTAGGTATGCACACACACACACACACACACACACACGTACTCTTTCTCTCTCTTTCAAACACACAGAAGTGTTCAGTAATAACTGTTAATATTCACAACTTGATTAATAATTTTGCACGATTACAGTGACTATGCAGTCCAACGTCAGGACCAATAATCCTTCCAAAGACTCGATTCCCTTTTCCGTTTCCGTCTTGCACCCCATGCCCCCGTTGCGTTTACCCTTTCCCCGTATCCTACTCCGATTCCTTCCGACTCCAAAACCAATCTAATCAGTCCTGCTTTCCCCAAAGAGACCACTACATGAAGTCCACATCTACATCCAGGGGAGACTACAGTATGACTGTGTGGTATGTACATGAGGTACAGCCCTCTAGATGTAGGGCTGGGCGAGTGCGCTGTTGTCTTTTAGTCCATTTTGTGGTCAATTTTGTAATTCAACTCACACCCCACAAAGGCA
>OMKK01084600.1:10006-25464 GCA_900302305.1 Polymixia japonica
CTCCTCAATACAACAAGCTACAGCGAGGAGAATTAAGAGCCCCCACCTCCTCTCTCCCTTTCTAGATTCATCTATCCATCCATTCCCCCACTCTTACATCTCCCTCGTCAGGACGTTTTTAAAACCCAGATATCTCTCTCTCTCTCTCTCTCTCTCTTTGTCTCTCTCTCTCTCTCGTAATTAACAGTCTCATCACGGATTCTTTCGGGTCCGGTGGTTTTAATACTTATCATCATGGCCCTATTAAGTATTGTTCGCTTCGTCCAAAGATCTGAGCTCACTATTATTTCACAGAGCCCCGAGAGGCAGGCGGCAAACACACACGCTGCGGCTGGCATTCGCGCCCGCGCGCGCACACACACACGCACGCACGCACGCACACACACACACATCAACTAAACAAAGGTTCTGCAGCGAAGTTAACATCACCCTCGAAATTAGGAAATGCCAACGACTTTGTTTATTTGGTGTGCGTATATCTGTGTGTGTGTGTGCGTGGATGGGTGTGTGTGTGTGTGTGTGTCAGCGCACATTATGGGGTGGGTACTGCAGTTAAAAGTTTATGAACCATTGCTTTAATCAGAGCCTCTGACATATTCATAATACCAAATAACGTTCAACGGTCTTATACACAAGGACACACTAATTTCAGAGGGTGTGTGTGTGTGTGTTGTTGCTGTTTGCCACACAAAAAGAGAGTGCTAAGCACAATGAGGAATGTGAGCGTAAGCACGTGTGTGTGTGTGTGTGTGTGTTGAGTGATGATGTGGGTCAGACTTATTGAATGCTTATTAATTTCTCTGACGTGTGGCAGGTGCAAAATAAATCTTGAAAAGCTTGACATTTCCAAACTGGCTCTAAAAAACAAAGCCGTCGTAAACTGGATGACAGCAATGAAGAATGGTGTGTGTGTGTGTGTATGAAATAGTGAGTTTGTGTTGGGCCACAATAGGTCGAACGGCAGAACACTGTAGGTTCTCATCTGGTTTTGGTTTTTTACACTATGCTTGTCCACGAGCTTCCAACAGAGCTCCGTTTCTCTGTGCATCCATGTGCATGTGTTGCCTAAAAAGTAATTATTGATCAGATCATCCGACTGAAATGAGCTCTGCCATCCAAATAAAGAGAACAAAGGAGGGCGAGAGACACACAGAAATGGAGAGAGAGAGAGATTAAAGGGAGCTCTATTAGAAAAGGGGGTTGTCTAAACGACTAGAAGGAGCCCACAGAGATTGTTCTCCTGATTGTTCTCCTTCCTCCCAGCCTCCCTTATTCTTCCGCTCGTTTGTTTATCGTTTTTATGCATGCCCTCATTTGTGTATTCATGCGAATTCATCTTTTTGATCCATCATTTCATGTGTTTATGCTTCTGATAATTTGCCACCGCTTTGGGTAGAACATTATGGATTAATTATCTGCATTCCTCAAACGGGGTGAAAAATGAAGCACCGACAAGCAGCGCGTCTGGATGTGTACGTACAGCGTAACACCAGCACAATGATTTGCCTCGCTTGCTGTTCTTGTACTAGCAAGACCTTGGTCAACTCCTCAACTGGAAGGCAAGGTCAATGCTCATCACCATTAAAAACGCTAAATGGGATCCTGGCGAATATGTCCGTATTTTTTAAACCTCTCATTTTGGTCCTGGGTGGTCAAAGTATAGTTCTCACATATAATCTTTTAACTAAGTTTTACCTCATTCTGCAACAGAAGCTCTACTATACCAGCCCGTTATTTTGGCTGTCATTCTGCCCGAGCTGTCGGCTTGTGCACCTGTGACATGATTGACAGCCTTCGCCTGAATGTTCATTGGCGTTGCAGAGTGGGTCCAGGTCACTCTGTTGACGTCACACACACACACACACACACACACACACAGACTGCAACAAGCACGAGACGGGGACCCACCACTGCTCCGCAGTGCCATTTGACTACTAGACGCTGAAATTATACAAGAATCCTGTAGAGCATCTTTACGACAATTATTATGAATGATCTTCTGGCTTTTCACCGGTTCTCTGCTGCCAAGTCAAAATGTTGTCCAAATTTTTATGTTATCGCTATGTGCTTAAAATTTGCATTGCTCTTGTAGGGATGATTGGATTCCATAGCAGAAAACTTCAGAACAAAACAGAAGTACATGACCCCCGTTAGCCTTTCCCATGCCTCACCTATACCTTGTGGGTACCGTCAACACAGGGTAGCCGTGGTACACTAGCTCACATCGAGACAGACAGCGAGAGTGAAAAAGGCCATAGGAAAACAAAGGAGCAAAAGGAGGGAAACTAGAGGTAGAAGAGCAAGAGAAAGAGGTGGTTAGAGAGGGAGAGAGGGAGTAGGAGTTAAGTGTTCTCCTGGGAGTAGATTGTGGTTAAGGATTATTAAATGGGATCAACATCTAACAAGGCCTCTGTGCACACGCCTCTCTCTCTCTCTCTACCTCACTTTCCAGCCGTTCACTTTCTTTCAACACTTTACACGCTTTACAACCTGTTCACAACCAATCGAGACCTTGATTCATCAAACAACTTGTCATCTCAAGAGTCACATTTTGTCATGTTTATCAAACCTTTCTTTACCCTCCTGTTGTGTTCGTTTCATGTTCATTAATTCCGTTCATTAATTCCAAAATGGCCGCCCCATTATAGCTGATAATAAATTCATAATAATACATATATTATCACCTAATTTTGTGTTCTTGTGAACATTACATATTTTCAACCTATAGGCCTCATTGACCTGAGCTCATACATCTCGATTTTGAGTAAAAAAAAAAGCATAATGTATGGATTATTTTGACTGTAACAAATATTCATATGAAACATATTGTGCTATTTATCAGAGACTCATTTGTGTCAAAGTTTAACAAGGACAATTTGTTTTGAAACCATTTCAAATTTTTAAATAGTGTTGTGTTCCCAGTCAAAACTGACCGGCATGATTTTGTTAGTAAAGAAAGGACATATATCGGACAAATATATGCACTGCATATATGGCACATAATGCTCGTTTTGACATCTCGGTGCACACAGATTACACCTCTTCCTTTTGTATCTTCTGTCTCTGGCAGAACTTGGGTTTTATAGATGAGTGGCAGGCGCTCCACCCACCTGTGCCAAACCTCTCCGATCGCTGCCAGCTTGTCTTGTTGATGGCGGCCTGGTCTTGTATCACGGTTGTCGAAGCGAATCACCCATGACAACATGTGAGATGTCTGGAGTGACATAGCGGCACGAAAGATTGCCCGACCAGACTCTGAATCCCATAAGCTGGTGGTAGATTTGTTTCTGGATCTGTGCACACCAGACAAAATCAAGAGACCCACATATGCTTGGACATCTGTCCGGTCTATCTCCATCCAGTTGTCTTTGTAAACGCGTTTTCCCTCCAAGTTGGCCATGTGTATCACTATGGTTTCGAATGACTCTGCCAGGAACAGTTCGAAGCAGGATTTTATGTCATCAACCTGGGATATGGCGTATCTTGTTGGCACTGAGGTCATCCTGATAACAATCGGGGATGAAGACCAGGACAAATTCCCATTCTTTGACCGGAATGTAACAACAACCTGAGCGGGGCGCTCTTCCTCATCACTGGATTGTTCCACATTGGTTGTCTCTTGGTCTGGATCATATTCTGTGTTGTCTTCAACCTCTGACACTTTCTCTCCTAATGCATCTTCACTGTCAGTTTCCTGGCCTCTCTCCTCTTCACCAGTGTCATGATCAAAGATAAGATCAAGAGCCTCACATACGCTATATTGTTTGGTCATTGTGCTGCCACATAATGAATTGTGAGCAAGGCCTCAAAAAAGCTTTATATACCAGAGCTGTGAGAAAAGTGTTTAGAATCAGAATCCCTTTATTTTCCCAAGTATATTTGCACATACAAGGAAAGTAAGCCAAAATATGAACAAGTATTAACAAGAAGAGCTACATGAGATATGAAATAACAAATATTTACACACTAGTTATTAGAAAACTATAGGTTATGTGACTGTGAAGGGCAATGAGAGGGCTAGAGGCTATGAACTGGGTATGAGGCATGTACATTATAATTAGAATAAATATGAATAAATATAGATTTACTTGTATGCATATACATTTGTACTGTACATGTTTATTTAACACAGGAGGTAGAGTTGTAGTGTTGCGGGAGCATGAGTGCATTGTGTGTGTGTGTGTGTGTGTAACAGGGTGGGGGGGGTGGAAGTCCCATAGTCAGTGAGGGGCAGGGGGCTTGTTTGTGAGGAAATGGGGGAAAAACTGTTCCGGTGGCGTGAGGTTTTGGTCTTGATAGACCGGAGCCTTTTGCCTGAAGGAAGTCTTTGGAAGAGGTGGTGACCAGGATGGGAAGGATCAGCGATGATCTTTTCTGCTCTCTTCCTGGTCCTGGAATGGTACAGGAGAGACGGAAGGTTGCAGCCGATGACCTTCTCTGCTGACCAAATGATCCGCTGCAGTCTGCCTTTGTACTTGGCAGTGGAAGCAGCGAACCAGACGGTGATGGATGATGTGAGGATGGACTCAATGATGGCCATGTGGAACTGGACCATTATTTTCTGCGGCAGATTGAATTTCATCAGTTGCCACAGGAAGAACATCCTCTGCTGGGTCTTCTTGAAGGTGGAGGTGATGTTCTCCCCCCACCTGAGGTCCTGCAAGATTATTGTCCCCAGGAATCTGAATGACTCCACAGTAATAACTGGGGAGTCACACATGATGAGGGGGGCAGTTTGGACTGGACTTCTCCTAAAGTCTACTACCATCTCAACCGTTTTCTAAGCATTAAGCTCTAATTTGTTCTGGCTGCAACAGGAAGCCAGGTGGTGAACTTCCCTTCTGCAGGCGGACTCGTCCTCATTGGAGATTAATCCAATGACTGTTGTGTCGTCCGCAAACTTCAGGAGTTTGACAGAAGGGTGGCTAGAGATGCAGCTGTTGGTGTAGAGGGAGAAGAGTAGAGGAGAGAGCACACAGCCTTGTGGGGCTCCAGTGCTGATAGTCTGAGGCTCCAAGACAAGCTTGCCCAGCCGCACATGCTGCTTCCTGTCAGTCAGGAAGTCAGTGATCCACCTGCAGGTGGCCTCAGGCACACTCAGTTGGGATAACTTGTCCTAGAGAAGAGCTGGAGCGATGGTGTTGAATGTGGAGCTGAAGTCCACAAACAGGATCCTGGCATAGGTGCTGGAGGATGAGGTGGAGTCTCATGTTGACTGTCGTCTACAGATCTGTTGGCTCTGTAGGTCATTCAGGTCGTTCGCCAGTCTGAGGTCATTCATAGAGTGGGGGGATTTGGTTGTATAGTTTGTGATCTCCCATAGTCCCTTCCAGACTGACAAAGAGTCATTGGCTGAGAATTGTTGTTCCAGCTTCTCAGAGTAATGTCGTTTGGCCTCCTTAATCGTCTTGCCAAACGAGTACTTAGCCAGTCTCAACCTATCCTTGTCTCCACTCTTGAAAGCCCTCTCCTTCTCCCAAAGAAGTTCTCCGAATTTTGCTGTGAACCAGGGTTTGTCATTGTTATAACTCACCGTGGTGCGTGTTGGGATACTGTCCTCACAGAAGCTGATGTAAGCAGTCACAGCCTCTGTATTCGTCCAGGCTGTTGGAAGCAGTCCAAAAAATGTCCCAATCTGTGATGTCCAGGCAATCACGCAGTTCCTCCACTGCTTCTGTGCTGCTCCAATTCTTAGATTTCCGCACAACAGGTTTAGAAAGTTTCAGCTTCTGCCTGTATGCCGGGATCAGATGAATGAGAACATGGTCAGAGAGTCCCAGAGCCACGCGGGGGACTGCGTGATAAGCTCTGCTGATGGTGCAGTAACAATGATCCAAAGTCTTCTCCTCCCTGGTTAGGCATTTAATTAACTGTTTATATTTGGGGAGTTTGTGGGTTAAGTTGCCCTTGTTAAAGTCCCCGAGGACAATAACTGGGGAGTCCAGGTTCCCTCTCTCCACTCCTGATATTTGGTCGGCGAGTTGACGTTGAGCCTCGTGTACGTTGGCTTTCAGGGGGATGTAAACGCCGGCCGATATAAAGGAAGTGAATTCACGGGGAGAGTATAAGGTCTGCAGGTGATGAAAAATGATTCCAGGTCAGGAGAACAACTTTGTAAAATCACTTTTACATCGTTGCACCAGCCTTGATTTGTATAGAAACAAATCCAATCAAACAATGTTAAAGTTTCGAGTCGCGATCCACGCTGGAAGAGCTGGAAGCCAGGCAGTTGCGCTGCGGAGTCCGGTGAAGATTCACACAGCCACGATTACATAAAACACAAAACAGAAGAGAGAGAAAAGTCTCTATTTGTCCTGATAAGAAGAGGCAGTTCGTCCATTTTGTTGCACAGTGAGTGGACATTTGAGAGGAGTATTCTATATGAGTATGAGTATGATGCAATTGTTTGTGAGAATGCCAACAGGTGTGGTTCCCATGGGGGAAAGGTTCCTGTGGGGGGCGCCATGGAAGCCAAGAAGGGGAGTGAGGTGCGTGTGTTTTTGTGTGCTCAAACACACATGCATGTGTGTGTCCATCTGATGAATGGGCATGTGCCTGAACTGAATTTTATACACTAAGACTGCAGTCGAATTGTCTTTTTTGCTTAGGAAGGTTCCCAACTGTGTGAATGACCCGGATGATCAAGTGGCAGCCATGATAAGAGCTGTTCGAATTTTCTACTTTCTAAGGAAAGGTGCTTCAATGCTTCCTTTCTTATCTCCTTTAGCATAGGGTACACTGGACAATCCTTTACGAAAGGAAAGGAGATAATGCCATCCCACAATTCCTTGCGGCGGCAACATTTAAAGCAACGCACCATTCGGCTGTTCACGAAAACAAACAATCAACATGACTGACAAGGGACATAATCACAAACAGCATATTAACCATAGCACAGAAGGCTGTCTTTGAAGAAAACAGGATATGAGATGTTTTTAGCCAGATTATATTTTTCATTCAACATGTTAAATTTAAGAATGATTATATAAAACTACAGTAGGCTACAATAGTAGATTTGTAGGTGTAACATGTTATGCCTACCTTGCATAAATTTAACAATTATTTTCATACAATTGTATTGAAGCTCTTGTTGGTGGTTAGGAAATGCAGTCAGCGATATGTGGTGTCTAGTCAGGACACGGGGAGCAGGAATGTCCTTTGAGGAGTTTTATTGTGAACTACATGTAGATACACAGATGCACAGGCACTATTCCTATTATACTATTCTCTGGGAGTGTGGTTCTAAATGAGGGGGAAACAAAGGACATCAACGTTACGCTACTTAGGCTATACTGTCTCTATAATTAACATAAACCTCACAAGTAGCACTAACAACTTTCTACGGTTACAGAAAATAAACAGCACAAAACGGTACTAAAGACTATAATCTACAAGAATGCTGCTTGATAGGCGACACATACGCGATGGATAAAGGTTATCACTCGATACAAAGTTGCTGGTAAATTGCTACATAAACAGCTGGTAAATTTACAACACTAGGGTATAAATCACCAACAGTAACTAAACGTCTTCACAATACACAAAAGTAACACTTAATTGTGGTCATGGACGAACACAAACTGAGGAAATCAATTGGAACTTAAGATGTTAGAAACGGACTGTTTAACTGTCTAACTTTTACTGAGGCTGTTCTCTACAAACCAGCGCGAGCCGTATGCAAAGGGCGTTGCCTAGCAACGGGTTAAACCTCACTGTCTGTACGTCTTCATGTTCATCTTCATGTTGAGCCTTTTGCACACAAACATACTAATTGGGATTCATGTCGATAAATATGAGTGGACAGGGGGGTGAGCGTGACCAACCATTCTCAATATAATATGGTAACGAAGTAATATTTTTCACCAGGTTGTCCATGTTTATATAGCCTGCATGAAACAACACGGTAAGAACGCACGGGGCGAGGTATCTAAGATGCGCTTTTAGTAATCCATCTTCACAACATTGTAGTTTCACCACGGCAGACCCATGTCAATAACATCCGCCGTCGCATAATTACGTGGCCCAGTATTGAGTGCAGTTGGATTCTCTGAGCACCGCTATAGTCTTTTCCTAAGTCCTTATGAATTCTCATTCACATCTTTCTTTGACCTCATGACGTTTTCCATCGAGGTCAAGGAAAAGTGGTTAGGAAAGCACATAGGATGTATTCTTTTTGATTATTCGACCACAGCTTAATTGTACTCTCACCCATTAATTTCTAATGACCGGTCATTTTTGACCAGCAACAACGCAGGTGTATAAAAGTTAAATAAAACACCCAAAATGTAATGAAAATTATCAACATTTATTTTGTGTGTTCAGATGCCCTGTGTGGACAAAGTCATGGAACCAGATTAAATGAGCTACATTTTTCAGAGAGAAAAGTTGGTCCAATTTGACCGGAACACAACAGGATTTCATTTTGCCATTAAAGGTGAAATATGTAATATTTTATACCATGTGTCAAACTCAAGGCCCGCAGGCCAAATCCGACCCGCCACGTCATTTTATGTGGCCCGCGAGAGCTTAAAAGGCATATGATTGTCTTAAAATAAAAGTCTATGCTGCTTTACAGCGTACAGTGACCATAAACTACATCTCCCACAATGCATGTCGATTTTGTGACCCGCGGAATCTTGGCATTCTGCCGCTAGAGTGCAGTGTTTCCATATCGGCGTTTATTTAACAAGTGATGGAGTTAAAAAAGATCTACCAATAATCCCAAAATGTCCAAGAAGAGAAAAATTGATGCAGAGGGAAGGCAATTTCATGAAAGATGGGAAAGTGAATACATGTTTGTGCTTCAAGGAGAAAAAGTGGTATGTCTTCTGTGTTACGAGTCAGTGTCGGTGATGAAGGAAACAATTTACGTCGACATTTTGACACCAAACATGGAGCCAAGTATGCTAAATTCAAATGCAGATTCAAATGCAGAGACAGTTATTTAACAATATGTTAAGGAGCAGTTACATTTATAGAGTCTTACAGTTACAACTGGCCCTTTGAGGTCAAGCATAATGCTGATGTGGCCCGGGGTGAAAATGAGTTTGACACCCCTGCACTAGAGGGTGCTTGTGTTCACTTGTTCAACTGAAAACATAGAAAGTACTGGTTTAGACTCAAGCTCTGCTTAGTGGTTGTCACCGTTTGGAGCTGCATTGAGTGAAGTCAACATTGACAAGCTCAGCCATTTTCATTCACTGAATACACACTGACTGAACTGGAAAAAGCCCAACTGAGAGATCAGTTTTCAAAACTGTTTTCAATGAGGAATAAATAGGTAATATTTTGTTTTTGGGAAAAGTAATACTTTTAATCAGCATAATTATACTTTCGCTGTGAATGTCTTGTCTTTATTTAATTGTTTGGTTAAGTACAAAAGTTACATGACCTTTAACAAATACTTATTTTATCCATTTGGACCGTGGAGTGAGGTTACACAATACCAATTGGTACTATTACCCTGGCTCGTGACACTCTTCATAGACTGCTATTGAGAAATTTGTCTGGGTAGGACAAACGTTGGAAATTCTTGGCTGCATAAAGGCTCCACACAGCATCCAGGGTTAACAGTGGCAGCTAGTCCACTAGCTAGCATCTTTCTCATTCGGCTATGGCAGATGTTTACTGCTGAGTGACACTAGCTGCTACACCATGTTTGTTGTAGTCCGAACATCATTTCAATTACTTCTCACAGACAAATTGCGAAAATCACAGATTTCAGCTTTTTTTTTTTTTTTTACTATTATATACAAGGACAGACATGGAACAGAACAAACTACAAACACACAATGTTTTTCTTGTGTGTATGTATGTATATTGGCTTGTGTTACATAGGTAGGCAGGTGATATTGATAAATGGGGTCCATCATCAATGAAATGAGTCTATGTGATTGTTTCTTAATACTATTTGTCTTTCTCTGAGATTCGGATAGTAGAAGGTGCCACCGGGATGTTGAGAGGTTATTTCTGTCTTTCCAGTTTAGGAGGATTGTTTTTTTTAGCGATTATTAAGGCGACCAGTATGGGTTGTTCATATTTCAGTAGCAGTTCTACTGATGAAAGATCTCCTAGCAGACATGTAGATGGAGAAGCTGGAATGTTGTGACCTATGGTTGAGGATAGTGTATGTGTGATGTTTGTCCAAAATGTCTGAATGGGTGGGCAGAGCCAGGTGGCATGAAGGTAATCATCTGTAGTTTAATGTGCAGTGTGTAGATGTGTCTTTGTCTGTGAGTCCCATTTTGTGTAGTTTATATTGTGTGAGATAACTCTGTGTAGAGTTTTGTATTGAATAAGTTGCAGTTTGGAGTTATGGGATATTGAGAAGATGTTATTGCATATGCGCATCCAGGATTTGCTATTGATTGAGCTAGATCTTTTTCCCAATCTTGAACCGGTCATGTGAGATTGTTGTTTGTTTTTATTAGATGTATGTATATTTTTGAGAAGCGTTTCTTTCTGAGTGGCTATGAGTTTGAATTATTTGAATAATGGGGGTGGTTGCAGAATGTTGCCTGATTTGCTGATTTTTCCTTTTAAACAGTGTTTCAGTTGTGAATATTACAAGAAGCCATTACCACCGATGTCATGTCTGTTTTAGTGTTTCGTAGGGTATGAGTGAGTGATGAAATAAGTATTCCAAATGTGTAATTCCTACTTTTTTCCATGAATTGAATGCTAGTGGTTTATTTTTGATCTGAAAGTCCAGGTTGTGCCAAATTGGGGTGAATTTATTTGAAGATGTGGGGTGTCCAGTGATTTGGTTGGATTTCCACCAAGCTGTCAGAGTCGCTGCTATGAATGGGTTTTTCAAACAGTTTTTAATTGACGTCATGGAAAAAATATCAAGAACAAAGGTAATTTTTATTGCTGCTATTCTTCCAATTAGTGAGATGGGCAGGTTGTTCCAACGGTTGAGATCTTCTTTGATGTTTTTTGTAATGGTGAGTAATTCAGAAGGAATAGCTCTGACAGGTTGGTGGAAACATTGATACCAATGTATTTAATGTTACCTGTTGTTATTGTCCGAAGGAGTTTCTTAGACGCAGCATTTGCAGAGTGGTAGAATTTTAGATTTAGACCAATTTATGGAATAATCAGAAATGTTTTAGAATATGGACACAAGATTAAATACTTCTGAAAGGGCTGTTGAGGGGTTTGTTTGGTATAACAGGATGTCATCTGCATATCAGCTAATTTTGTGGTGAAAATGTCTTGTTTGTCTACCTGGAATACAAATGTTTTGTCGAATGGCAGCTGCAAGGGGTTCAATGAAAATGGCAAACAGTAATGGAGAGAGTGGACATCCTTCATTGTGCCCCGCTGTAGTATTAAGCGTTAAGGTGTGATTATTAGTTAGAACTGATCCAAACGGTGAGTTGTAAAGAGTTTTATTCCACTGAATGAACTGCCCAAACCCAAATTTCTTGAGGGTAATGAAAAGAAATGTCCAGTTGACTTTATTGAAGGCCTTTTCTGCATCCAATGATGCAATTATGGTGTTGAGGTGGTTTCTCTGGGATAGACTAATGAGGTAGAATAGATGGCACATATTGGTGGATGGATGTTTGTCCTTTATGAATCCTGTTTGGTCTGGATGGATTAATGTAGATATGACTTAAGGCCTATAGGTCTATAGCTGGAGGTGAGGGTTGGGTCTTTGTCAGGTTTGAGTAACACCGACATAAGAGCTGTGTTCATGTGTGTGGGTATGGTTCCTCACGATTTGATTTAATTGACCATTCTGTTAAATAAAGGAGTATATTGAATATTACATTTCCCCGTATATTACATTTCCCTGTGTGTCTTGAGTTGTTGTAATAAGTGATTTTTCTTTGTTTCTTTTCAGCTGGTTAGCGAGGAATTTACCAGTTTTATCATTGTATTCAAAGTAGTTCAATCTCAGTCTTTGCATGAGAAATTGGGTCCATTGATGTATATTTGCTGCCCGCTTTTATATTAGCTGTGTCTTAATTTTCTGTACTTCATTTCGAGTGTGCTCATTGGGGGAGTGGGAATGCTGGAAGTGTAGATGTTTTAGTTTATGTTCCAGTTCTTCTTGCTTTTCTTGTTCCTTTCCTTTCTTGTGTGTTGAGTATGAAATGATATGTCCCCTAAGAACTGCTTTTGCTGCTTCCCAAATTATTGATGGTGAGATTTCTGGGAAGTCGTTCAGTTCAATAAAGGATGTCCACTCTCTGGAGAGATAATCGTTGAAATCTTTGTCTGCTAGGAGTGAAGTGTTGAACCATCACCTTCTTGAGGGGGTTGGGGCTGTTTCGTATAATACATTGAAGCTGACTGGGCCATGGTCTGAGATTATTATTGGATGAATTTCAGAGTTATTAATTTGAGATATGATAGAATTACTAACTAAGAAGTAATCAATACAAGAGTAACTTTTGTGAGGGAGTGAGTAGTAGGAGTATTTTTTCGCCAACAATCTTCCATGTATTTTTTTTTATAACATCAGATGAATGCCATGTTTTGCAAGTGCTTCCAAGATTTCATCTGTCTAGTGTAGGATAGGATTTATACATAGGGTTTACATATGGATGTGAAAGAAAGTGAGCAATCAACATAAAAAAGAAAACAATACATAGTTACTTTTTACATAGTAAATACACAGACATGAACTAGGAGAGTAAGAGAGAGGGTTCTACTTCAGTTTGGAGAAGACTGTTGCAAGGAGCAAGCTGATGACGTCCTTAAAGCTCCGCGGTGCAAGGGTGACGACAGATCCAAAGGAAATGAGGAGTCATGCTGTGTTGTTTTACTCCTCTCTCTTTGGAGCAGAGCAGTGTGATCCGGACAGTGCTGCAGAGCTGCTGGAGCTGCATTCAACAGGGTGCACCATGGTTATTTGTTTTCAGCACTTAAGGCTTTTGGTTTTGGTGACCACTTTGTATCATGGGTTGGGTTATTGTACAGTGGATGAATGTTTGGCGAAAGTTGGGGGAGGGTTGAGTCGGCCAATCCCTGTGCAGAGGGGGATAAGGCAGGGTTGTCCCATCTTGGGGCAGCTTTACAGTCTGGGTTTTGAACCTCTGCTGTGCAGGCTGAGAAGCTGGCTCAGTGGGCTTTCACTGTCAGGGACACCACAGAATCTGCCTTTGATAGTTTCCGTGTATGCGGATGACTTTCAGGGACTGTCAGGGGTCAGGGGGACGTGGAGGCTCTACAGGACAGTCTTATGTTGTATCAGAAGGCCTCATCAGCAACACTAAACTGGGCAAAGAGTGAGGCCTTACAGGTGGGACAGGGCAGCACCCATTCTGCCTGCAGGTCTTCAATGGGAGAGAAGAGGGATGAAGGTGTTAGGGGTGTTTTGGGCACAAAGGAGTATCAGAGGTAGAATTGGGAGGGGGTGATGAAATGTGTGCCAAGTTGTCTAAATGGAAATGGTTGCTACCCCAGCTGTCATAAAGGGGTTTTGGTTGCCAATAACTTGGTCGCCTCGACGCTGTGGCACAGACTGATTGTCCTACTGCCACCAAGAGGCCTGATTGAAGACGTCCAGCGGGCCGTAGTGGACTTTTTCTGGTCGGGTCAGCGCTGGATCCAAGCCCTTGCCTTATATGGTCATGGACATTACCTCGGGTAATGGCCTTTAGGCTGAAGACCGCACAGAGGCTGCTGTACCACTGTGGGGTGCGGTGGCTAGACACTGCCAAGCACATCCTGTGGACAGCTGGTCGTCTAGGCTACAGTAAACAAATGTTTCTGCTGAGGCTGGAGGAGGCGGATCTGACAGGACTGTCGCCTTTCTATGCCTCTGTCCTGGAGGCATGGAAGATCCTGAAGGCCGCCAGGGACCCTGCTGCCATGATTGGTCTGTGGCTGTTTGAGAAGCCACTGTTCTACAACATCTTCATTCAAGCCCGGACCCTGTCCTCAGCCAGCATAAGATCCTCCCTGAGGGAGGCTGGATGTGTGAAGCTGGGACATCTGTTGACACCTGCAGGGATCTTGCAACGATGCATTAGATCCAGGCTGTTCAATCAGATTATTGAGGAGGTGTGTGCATTGCTTCCAGAGCACCTGAGGACCTTCATGATGGAGAACCATGCAGTAGCTGGCCAGAGGGAGGAGGAGGTAGAATAGAGTTTCCCAAAATTGACAGTCTCTCCCAATGTGAGTAAGTGGCAGGAGGGGGAGGGCCGCCTCCTCTCTTTCATGACCCCACAGCTGGATGAGTTCGAAGGCATGGGAAAAAAGGCAGCTTATATCCTGTGTGTGAAGGTGAGGCACTTTCAGTAGCAGGCCATGAAAGCATTGAGGTGGACTGAATTTTTTGGCCCGGGCTCTTCCCTGAAAGGCTGCTGGCGGTCCCTGAACAAGCTACCGGTTGAAAAACGGTCAGTTGACCTCCAGTGGAGGATTGTGCACAGGGCAATAGCCATGAACAGACACAGAGCGCACCTGGATCCTGATCAAGGGGAGGAGTGTCTGTTTTGTTCGCAGTGTGAAAATCTAACACATTTATTTGTCCAGTGTCCTAGGTTGGTGGGTGTGTTTCAGTTGTTAAGGGGTTTGTTTTTGGGCTTGTTTAAGGGGTTTGTTTTTTTTTCATTTCAGTTGTTTGTCTATGTTCCCCAGTAGCCGGCCAGGAAAAAATGCACACACACACTCATACATTTCCTATCAGCTACTGCCAAATTAGCCATCTGGCTGAGCTGTAAGAACCGGGCCTGGGCGGTGGGCTGAGTGGACCCTGTGCAGGTTCTTATAGGACTGCTGAAGGCTCAGCTAAGGGTTGAGCATGCCCATTACAAAATGGTGGACAATCTGGAGGCGGAGTTGGGCAGTAGGGGGAGTTTTGTGCTCAGTGGGGGACGATGAAGACCTGGTCTTCTCTTTCTAGTTAACAAGGGAAAGTCCAGTCTGTATTGTTGTGTCTCTCTCTCTCTCTCTCTCTCTCTCTCTCTCAGGGCAGCAGTTAGTTCAGATAACAACTTGAAGTTTGCTGCCACTATTGTTGGCTTTCTGCCCCCTTAGAAACCAACCATGGGCAAAAGTTAGGAAGTACAGAGTGGGGCGAGAGAGAGAGAGAGAGAGAGAGAGAGAGAAACTGGGATCTCTGCGGTGGAGAGATAGGGAGTGATTAACAAAAGCAGGGGATGGATGGATGACAGATGGAGAGAGAAAAAAACAGAGAGCCAAGGATGCTGCTGTGGGGCGATAGAGCACAGGGAGAGAGGGGCGAGAGAGGGGTGGAGGGGAGAGGACAGGCAAAGAAAAAAGGAGAGAGGGAGGGAGGTCAAAGGGGAAGGAGGAATGTTGGGACTTGTTGCCTTACAATGGCTGGAGTGTGGTCAAGGAGCCGGCACTGTGACAGAGAGGGAGAGAGAGAGAGATGAGGGAAAGGACAGCAGTGAGAGCTGAAGGGTGTGTGGACAGAGGAGAGGAGGTGGAAGCGGAAAGGGAAGTGGAAAGGCGTCGTGTGAATTGCAGGG
>OMKK01084615.1:0-14015 GCA_900302305.1 Polymixia japonica
GAGCACGCACGCGCGCGCACACACACACACACACACACATATATTATCTCTGTGTACACACGTACAGATTAATTCATTTTTATGTGGCGTGCCTTCCTACAAAATGACAACTCTACAGCATTGCAACCTTTAGACTATAAGACGTTAGGTTGACTTGCTGCAGCACTTGAAACACTGTACAATGAGGTGCCATGGCCCTGTAAAGCAAATGAAAGGAAACGCCAATCTCAAATAGTTTCTATGTAACTGTTGGCATGTACGCAGCTTCAAGATGTTGAGCTGATGGATGTTTTGTCACTTGTTCAGCTTAATTGTTGATGTCTCTTGTTACAAGCATTTGCTGTGTGATATTCGTGCAGTGTAATTTGCATGCACAAAACGACATTTTGTCATGGCATACAATTCCAAAACAATAAAATGAGGGGAAATAGAAAGACATTACCAAGTTTGTCCTTCCCCTTATATCGCCTGGCATACTGGTAAAAATGAGAGGGAGGGAGAGAGACTGCGGATAAGAGAGGGAGATCATGGCACTTTTAATAGAAATGAGAGACCATAACGTTGATTTAAATATTATCCAGGTGACCACAGTAAGTCAAGGTCATAAAATTCTAATGTCAGGTTCGCCCTGGAAAGCGTTGGGGGTGGATTTTATGATCTGCAAATATAATGTGCTGCAGCAGTAAAGATGCGTTTAAAGGTGTGTGGAGGAGGGCTAATCCACACAGCACAGACTGCAATGTGCTGGATCCACCGAAGCGCTCGACTGGAAGCAGCAACCGTTTCCACCCAGGATAATGGAGCTCAATAGAAGCAGGAGATAGTGGAACGATGGTGGATAAACAAGAGCGATAACAACACCTACGACGACAACAACAGCAGTGAATACAGCGAGCACGTGGATAAATAAATGCACAAGAATGACGTCTGCAGCAGGGGGTGAAGGTAGGACAAAAGTCTATATAGTTCATACAGCCTTTTGTTTTGGAAAGTATGCCACATCTGTCAGTTGAGCTTGCTTGACACCTCTCGCTGCACGCTTGGTGCACGTCTGCAAAACGTCGATAGAATTGATTGAAGTTGTTTTGCAAAGTGGTATTAGCCAACGTGTTGCTGTTTTTTTTTCCTTGCTGGAATCAAGATATTGGTTGCTGAGGAATTATTTTGGAACATGCTTTGGATAGCTACTGTAAAATATGTCGATATTTGTTTTGTTTTAGGCTGTTAATATATTGCCATGCTGTAATGTATACTCTTAGCGTTTTATCAAAACCATATTGCGATTCAAACGTTTTTGCTACGTTTACCCTAGACATTTTGGGCTAACAAAGTTGTTTAAAAACTGCTAAGAAATAAGCTCGACTCCCTACCAAAAATGCAGTCTGGTTGTGTTGGTACTCGCCTTTGTCTTAAAGGTGGATAGAATTTATCCTCACTTGTTTTTGCATTGATTGTCCTTTCCATGGATTACCCCCTTTGCGCGAAGCTGAAGCGTGGTTTAGGTAGTTTCATGTTGTTGGGATTCGCTTCCTGGCTCGGCAACAAGAAACTGCCTTGATTACGTCAGTTCGTCTTCATCAAGGGCACAATTTCCGTTGTATTAGGCCTACACCCTAGGCACCGAAGTCGCCGCAAATGGCATTGTAAATGAACTGATCTGTATTGGCTTGGACAGAGAGGTTTTTTTCCTTTGCTGTTATTTTTGTGGCGGGCTGTAAAGTGTACTTAGGATCTCAGAAGGAGAATAGGTAGTAAACAACATGGGGCCAACTTTAGACTGAGTTGTATTGCCTCTCATCACTGCCTTCTGCTTGGGTTTCCGTGGTTTCAACTGCAATATAATGATTTGAAGACTTATCAGAGACCATTTACCCGAGACTGAAAGAAAGAATGAAAGAAAGAAAGGAAGAACGAAAGAAATAAAGAAATAAAGATAGATAGATAGATAGATAGATAGATAGATAGATAGATAGATAGATAGATAGATAGATAGATAGATAGATAGATAGATAGATAGATAGAATGATAGATAGATAAGTTGCAAGAATCCAATCTGTCTTCATGTCACATGGAAACAGAAGCAACACAATAGTAAAAAAATTAGACATCTGCACAATTTTGCATTACACGAGAATGACTGCAGCCAAATAATGCCCCTAGACAGAGGATTCGCCTTTTCTTGTATTTTCTTGCAATCTTGTTTTGTGATTTTAATGCATGATATCATGAATACATTTGCACCTAAAAAGCTGCACATCATTTTGGATTTCTTAAAAAATATTGCAGTTTTGTATGTCCCATTTGTTTTAAGCCAGTAATGATTTTGTCAGAAGATCACTGCTTTCAAACAGTTGATGACTTTTGAGGGAAGCTCCTCTGCAAGATATATTTTATAAATGTGTAATATATGCTTACATGTAAATTAATTATTCAAGTCATGCTCTACTTGTGTCTGTTCTTCCCTTGCTCTTTTGAAACAGCTGGTTAAGCATTAGGTTTGGTTGGTGTTCTCGGTCCGTAACGAATATAGCAAACACGCGCGTGCAATGCCCACAATTAGTAGTTGTTTGAAGAGTTTAGAATTAATTAAATAAAAAATAATAAATTCTAGATGTGCTTAAGCTTTATAATTGAATGGACGAATTATGCCCTCGCCTAATTGGACTGCGACTCACGTGGATCTAAATTTGTTGTAAAATGGTTGCCGGATGGATTTATAATATGTTGAACCATTAATAGCATAGAAAATGGATGTATCACATGACATTTTATTTCGCTCTCACTCTAAACAGTAACGCCATGAAATTGGTCTTTATACCAATTAACATCTTCATCATGTTCCCAAACACGATACAACATTATACCAACCATACCACCTTGCCATTTAACTCTTCTGAAATACACAATAGGCCTGGCCTATTTTTAACTTATTTATTTAATACTCTCTTCATATGGCGCAGTCTACATCCCATTTCCCCCAAGGGAGTCCGGTGTTTATACTGCCTACCATTTCCCCTTGTCTCTCAGCCGCCCTCCCTTTAGCGGTAGTGCAACTAGAAGAGACAGTCTGGAATCCAAAGTCACTTTCATTCAGCTCAGTGAATGGGTGTCTCCCCCTGGAATGCATCCCTGACAAAGACTTTACAGCATTGGAAACAGCCCCAAGAACACAGAATACCGTGACTACACAGATTCACCCTAAAACCATATACACATAAAGCACTTATTTCACTTTGTAGTGGGCGCATAGGAGCTGAAGCCTTTAGAGAGCCACCTCCTTGTAACAGCTCAAAATTTGTTACTGCCATTGGCATGATCAGACATGAACCAAATATGCTGGCAGCATTTTTTAACATTGGTGTGAAAATACAAAGTAGGCACATTTGAACTTCTTAATGACTCAACTTGAATTTTGAAGATAAATGTATATTTAGTAGGCTAATTGTTAAGACGGATCAAGGACGGACATAGCAGAATCCAAACAGCCAACCACCTCAACATGGAAATGTAATGCAATAATTTTTCGATTTTTAATTGTTTTGTAATGTATTTAAATAATTACCTTATCAGGCGTCTGTTCATGTGATCTTGTAATTAGAACAATTAAGAAATACCTCTCTGCTTCACGTTCTATTGTAAACGGCATTTACCAACAAATGTCATTGCCGAACGTGCACATTGTAATTGGTCTGTAAAGATTATTGTCTTATATTTTGTGTAGCTAATTCGCAGCCCCCACAATAAGCTTCTTGGTGGGACAGCAATGCAAAAATATACTGATTATTGGTGTTGGGTAGTCCCCATGAGAATATCTGTGACAGCCTAGCCCTGATAAATGTTAAAATAAACGAGTGGGATTTTATATAGCTAAAACACGTGGCTTTCGGTGGTGTGAATAGGGATTGGATTTACGGATTTAGCTCCATTAATCCTATAGAACTATATTACAGGCTATAAGTTGGCTTTCAGTCAATTACAAGCACAATATAGAACTAAACGTACATCGTTTTCATCCACTAATCACAACCAATCACTTTTTTCATATTCCACATGTTGAGTTGAGTTTGAGCACAGATAATTTGACACGAATGTCACGAAGTTGAACGGCTAATTTGATCAAGGCTACATTTTGTGTGTGTGTGTGTGTGAGAGAGAGAGAGAGAGAGAGAGAGAGAGAGAGAGAGAGAGAGAGAAAGAGAGAGAGAGAGTGTGTGTGTGTGTGTGCGTGTGTGTGTGCGCGCGTGTGTTTGTGTCTAGTTTGTGTTTAGTCCCAGGCCATCTGCGTATCCATGGCCAAACCTGCTGTTACTTACAGATAATTGTACATAGAGTTTAAAACCATTAATATGAGCAAAATGAAAATGGAGAATAGAATTTCTCCATGTCACCATCCACAGACCAACATACGCATAAATTACTATAAAACACAACTGGTAGAATATGTTGTATTAGTCGCTGTCAATTCGCTGATAATTCTTCCAACCAGTCATGATGCAAACTGGTTATGTTGAATATACGTTACAAGACAGATGAATCATCTTAAATGCCCTTGCCTTCACATGTAGGATAGGATTGTGTCTAATAATTAAAATATCGAGTTGGAACTTTTGAGTTTTATTTTCTCAGGCTATGTGATTAATCCAAGGCAATAAACAGATAAGGATCCGCGCATCCAAATAGGCATGCGCAAGGAAATGCGCATTAGAATTGGTATAGTGTTCGATTTGTACATTTACAGCATACATGTCAATCTGAGTTATCAATCTGAAGGTTACCAAAAGACCAATCTAAAGATTTGCGAACAAAAATGCATTCCTCAGGTTTGTACGCCAAGAAGAAAAAACCCATTCATGATGTTATCTTGCTGCTGGCTAATATTGAAATATTTCTGCCTTTTTACCCAACATGCAGCATTTGTGACATACACATATTTGTCAGTTCCGTTTTGCATACAAGGCGTGGGACTTGAACGTGTTTTGCAGTTTTTCTTAAAATAACCATAGCCTATAAGAATATATGAATAACTAGGCCATGTCTAATTGTGTTCTGTAGTACTTCAATATTTCGCTTATCATGCGTCTGTTCATAGGATCTTGTAATAGTCCTAATGTAACATGTAAGAATATATTAATAACTAGGCACGGCGGTCTGCACAAATAGAGTAGACATTTCACTCACTGTAGGCCTATATGTCTAGGCCTCAAAATAGAAAACGATAACACATTCCTATATCTAAAGTGACTGAATAAATATATAAAGACTTGCACTTCATTAAATTTATAAAGGTACCGGCACCATACTTAAACTTCACTGGCATGTAAATGGAATGTTACATGTTTGTACTCAAAATATTGTCTTTCTTGTACTATGCCACGTGAACTAGTGTCTATAGTGAATTTCAAGGCCATGCTTATACAGTGGCGGATAAGGAGCATCGCTTTGTAGTATTATCTTGAGTGTTTTATTGATTCCCTCTGTTGCAGTAACTGCTTGAAACAAAAGAAAGCGAAGACTGTTTGAGTTTCATGTGTATTTTGTATTATTGTGAAAAATATTGGACACGCTTGATTTTCTTGCTAAAATGAATGAAACCCCACTATATGCAAACCAATATGCACAGCATTTAATGATATAATGTATTTCTTTACTAAACCTTTGCTGTAGGTCCATCAATCAATTTTCTCTCAGTTTTTGTCTCAATATTAGATTATGTGTTCATAAATGACACTAAAGCAGCCCCCTATTTGTTTTGTTTATCACAGCAGGCGTAACGATGACAAGATTAAAAAAAAAAAAAAAAAAAAGGCTCAATAAGCGAAATAACATAATCTACAGCCAACCGCTGCATAGCGTTGCAAATCAGACGTTATGTAACCTGTACAAGGCTATTTGCAGCATAACTTCGACCTATGTTAAGAAAGGACAAGGTTTGAAGACAAAATGCGAAGAATAAAAATAGGAAAAAATACAATTTTGTAATATGTATTTTATTATAACACAATTGGCACGGACATACAATAGCAAATAATAGTCAATTGAGTACGTACATATTTAAAAGGTATATGTACGGACTGTAATATCAAATTTAATATCAGAAAAGGTGGTCATATGTCCAGACACAACTTTCATTGACTTTTGAGGCTCAATTGAAGTAAACAAAGGCCTACCACCTAGCCTGCAGAAAATAAACAATTGTGTAATAAGTTTATTTAAGCCAAAACACTATTTAGTAAAAAACGGTTTGTGTATATCTTGAGAAATAAGTGTTACTTGCTACAACCCTATGTCCTAATCAACACACATGAGAAAGGTGCTAGGCATCAACGGGGTTAAGGTCTGTCGTCTGGACGTTTAGATTTCATGGTTGAATCTGAACTCAACAGCCATGACAAACAACACGTTCCACAATACACACAAATTATATTCTATTTCACTTTATGGAACTAAAATATTTAATAATTTGTCAGAAGGAAAACATAATGCTTGTTTCGCTATAACTCAGTCTGAGAATTTAGTTCAACGATCTAGTCTAATTGGTAACACGTGATCTTCACGGCATGACAATGACAAAGCAGATGAACGGCACAACACAGAACTACTTTTTCAATCACAGAACTAAAAACAAACTTATTTTTCTAATTAGGAGCCTCCAAACAAAGAGAAATATTATTAGACAAAAATCCCATCTTCTATCAATTGGGGCTTTACTTTAAGGGTCCCTTGTGATTAATCAGTCATTTTGTATTTGGCAATTTTTGGACACTATATAATATAGTATAGTTTAAACTTTAAAGATCATGTCACCATACAGAAGAGTAGTTTATTTGACTGTTGTGATTGATTCTGACTATGATTGATTCTGATCATCGAGACTATCATCTAGCTCTGCTCACATCATTCACACCCTTTATTATGGGTTCAGATTATAGAAAAGGTATGTGTTACATTTGATCTAATGGTGCTCTCTAGGCCTCTGGTAGTTTACTTGGTTACAGCTTATTTGCTTGATCATATATTATCACGCTGTTACTGTGCATTAGTTGTAATATAGCAACCCTGAACTCTGGTTAAAACCCACAGACACAGACAAACCCCACTGCTTTGGGATAAAACAGCAACATTATCCGATTTATTAAAGATTCCATCTAGTTAACCCTTCACCGAACCTTGATACTTCCCCCCTTCAGTAGTCTCGTCTTTCCTGTCTTCAGCGTTGTTTGATAGGACGTTTTTCACATGCACAATGTTGGCTTTATGTTGCGCTAGGAACTCAAATACAGTCTTATTAACGACACGTTTATGAACAATCAAATGGTCCTCATAAAAATTTATTGAAGGACATAAAAACATGCACGGCCAGTAGCTGAATACAACGGCTGTTGTGGGGAGGTTTTTTAAAAAAAAAAGAATCCCCTCCTCTCCTATTTTCGCAAATTCCATTTAGTAAATGTTTGATCAATTGTCCCCACTTTCAAAGACTACAAACTTTACTCTTGTTGTATTATATAATGTTTATCTTCAATAGCTTCTTCATTTAGCCCATGTGAACCCTGGAACTTACCCTCTATCAAAAATAACCATGTTTTAGCGGATCAGATTTAAATATGTCACTTATTCAAACGTGCAGCTGGATGGATAAAATCATTAGACCGGTTTAATAAACAGTATGATGCTGTAACATTCACTGCAATAAAATAAGACAGGGTAGATTTTGCTAGACAGAGATTGATTACATCATCAAATAGTGCCTTGCAAGGTTTAAGACGTAGTCTGCGTAGGTCTGTGGTGCGACGAGAGAAATATCTATTATTAGTGCTACACAAGTATATTATATATACATGGATAGATCATTGTTGAATTTACCTCTAATATGTCCAGGAAAAAGGGCAAAATAGCAAATTCTTCAATCCGATTCATGAGCATTGGTATCCCAGGATAACTCGCGCATTGATCCACTGTACAATTTTTGTGGGGGTAAATATAATCACGTGTTGTTGAGGCAGCCAATAGCAGTCAGGGTAGCGTTGAGAAATAATTACCTGCCTTGATTGTTCTATGGGTAGATAAAAAAGTACACATACACTCCATATAATAATCGGATGCATGTAAAAGAGTCGGGGAGCTTCGACATGTCGACCACGGGTCCCATAAGTAATTATTATGTGGACTCCTTGATCAACCATGAAAACGAGGATGTCCTTGCGACTCGATTTTCGGCGCCTGGTTCGCACCCCACCGGCTCTCGTCCGACGTCTCTGGTACCGGAGTGTGTTGACTATCCGTCTTGCAGCTTCGCACCGAAGCCACCCGTTTTCTCTACCTCATGGGCCCCTGTACACTCCCAGTCATCAGTGGTTTACCATCCATACAGTCACCAACCTCATTTAGGCACAGAGTCGAGGTATATGCGGTCATGGCTGGAACCGATATCTGGTGCCATGCCTTTCCATGGCTACCCGGCGAACAGCAGGCATTATGGGCTAAAACCCGACGCCTTTCAGGAGCACAGAGCCGGCGAATGTCTCGGCTCCAATGGACGCACCTACACGGAGTATCTCTACTGCTCATCCACTGACATACGAGACAAGACGCAGCAGAATATCCCATCTCCCGAGTCGGAGCTCCTGGCTTCAGGGAAGCATAAAGACGAGAAACCAGAGCTAGACCCGAGTAAGTTCAAGCCCTTGTCTTTTACAATCGAGTTGGCTAGTATTCTATTAAATGCATTTGCTCAGAGGTGTTCTAACGTCTTTCATAAAGTGAGATTAAATGTTCTTTCAGTCCCTCTTCACTTCTCGACCGAATCGCTTCTGCTAGGGAGTAGCTTTAGGATCTATAAAAGACAAACGCTAGTAGGCTTAGGGCTATAAAACGAGTAGGGTTGTAAACATGGACTCGAAAAACAAGTCTTCATAGGGAGCCTGTGAATATGGAAGGATGTTGCATCATTTTCAAATCACGTGAATTGGATTTTTATATAGGCTACAGCCGATGCCATCATACGCAATGATATCCACCAGTTAATTATTAGTTATGGTTTCATCTTAGGACCGTAGTTTTGACCTTCCAGTTATTTCATACGGCACACCAATGCACGTTCTTATAGGCGGCTTATTACGAGCTCAATTCTGTTTCTTTTTCAAGTAGGCCTATACAGTAGAGTACAGCAACGCAATCCTTGAAGCTCAGTGGTGAAATAAAGATTATTATGCACCGAAATTAACGAGAAGGGGAAAGGCATAAGGTTACAGCTCATAGGCATACATGCAAAAGGGGTCTAGTATCTTATAATTCAAAACAATATTCACATGACTCTTCCAAACAATTTGAGGAATGTTTGGGACATATTCGAGGACTTTCACCGCGGACCTGTAAAGGCACGAACCACAGGCCGTTTTATGGGCCAATAAAGCGAATACGCGCATTGAGTATTTTACAACGCTGTTACTCAGAAGTTAGAGGGACAGGGGGACAGACCAGCTTATGCCTATATAGTCTAAAATGGGGAATCACCGCCAAAGTGAACCGGTGTAAAGCTTTAGTGAAACACGCAGGATTTCTACAGGGTTTGACATTGTCCACTATCTGAAAGGGGGTCACAGAATTGCTGCTAACCCATAGGCACATATTCTGAAGTCTTAACACTCACATGGCATCATTTGTCATTGTTTCAGTGTTTTAAATGGCTGACAGTGTTGACCCGTTATTATTATGTCTTCTTTTTTTGTTGATTTGCAGATAACCCAGTGGCAAATTGGATACACGCGCGCTCCACAAGGAAGAAGCGGTGCCCTTATACCAAGTACCAGACTCTCGAACTAGAAAAGGAGTTTTTGTTCAATATGTACCTTACTAGAGACCGCCGGTACGAGGTCGCTAGGGTCCTGAATCTGACGGAGAGGCAAGTCAAAATCTGGTTTCAGAACCGACGTATGAAGATGAAGAAAATGAACAAAGAAAAGACCGATAGCAAGGAACAATAATCTCGCCAACACAGTAATGGACTAGACGTGAATTAGACAACCGTTATTACCACTAGTATCATATGGACAGCACAGATATACCAAAACACATGACCCCTTCTTCATATTTATCACTTTGTTGGATTTTGTATAAACCTTTGATGCTGAATATATAATTTTTCCAGTGCACATTTCTGTGTCCAACTGTAGAGAATTATAATTCTATGGAGACGATGCATTCTGCAATTGCTTTGAAATACATTTATGTTTCACTTTTTAAGACAAATTACACAAATACAGTATTGGATACGTTGAAAACTGTCCGAAGAATAAGAGAGAGACTACTTGAATTCTTTGAATTACATCAGCTCATAATTTATGATTTCTGTGTGAATGTTTCTTTCATGTTTGTTTCCTTTAAATATGTTGTGCAGGTGTAGTATTTTGTACAGAAACAAAACATCTGCGATCTGGCTTGTATGTCTTGTGTTTTGTGATAGTCGTTGGTGTATACTATATGTGCATCTCTTATTCTTTTGACTGTAGCCTACAAGTTTACTTATCGAGAGTATAGGCCTCTGCAAATATATAAAACCGTAACCATGAAATACTTGTTTTCTGTATTTATTGTCATTCAAGTGATACCATCAAATATACTGTCGACCATTTTCTAATTAGAGAATGTATAAAAGGCCTGTCACATTGAGTCTGGTACAGAAAGCTATTAAAAAAATATTTAGTTAATTAAGGAACTATCGGCAATAGAATGACCACATTCTATGTACATCTTGTATATTAGGAACACATGGATGGTTTCTTAATTACTGAGCCTTCAGAATCCTTCCTTTAAATTGTTTTGGCCGACGAGCATTCTTCCAAGTACAAGTAAAGCCCAAACTAGCTGTGCCTTTGGGAATGGCGGGGAAAGTCTTATATTGTCAGCATAGTTGAGGGTTTAGTAAGACATTATTGTTTTTAATGATTTTGTGATAAACTACTATTAAGAAACTATTTAGGGCAGTGACCTCACAGACTAACCTACTTTCAAAAATATTAGTTTCAAATTTATTTCGATATGATTAGCGTAATTAGGCTTAATGTATATTTTATGGGACTGAGCTACAATTACAGTTATGTATACTGAGGGATGAAGAACAGCAATAAATAAATAAATAAATAAATAAATTGCCCATCCATTTTTCTTAACACCACTCAATGTATGGAATGTCAAAAGTATCAAACAATGCAGTCTATAGTTTTTATACTGCTATACAAATATTGGTTGTTTATAGCACTATATATATGTTTTTTTCTTATTATTTCTTAGAAGGTATTTTCTTCTAACTTCATATAAATCATTGCATAGGGCATATACACAATTTCTATAACACGCTACAATCCTTCCATGCTAACACTACCACGATTAACATTTATACGTAAAATATTGTCACATTTCTTAGCCTGGAAACATTGTTACATAGGCGATTCTAAGTGGAAATATCTTCCAAATTAAACTGACTAGCCTATAGCAAGTCTAATATTCACCAATCTTATTCTGTGAAATTGTGAACCTAATCTGAACTGAAGAGAAACAATTTCCCATGTCTGGCATTTGTTTCCTTGGATAGGCCTAAATTGCCTTTTTGTGGTGGCAAACAATGCGGACAGGATGCTGCATTTTCAAAGCCCAATCCAGTGCATTTCCGCACAGCTAGGACAAAAATGCTAGTTTTACAACCCTGTTGGAGCTCGGCTGTTTGTCTCAAATGCAGACGAACAAAGCAAACTCGACTAACTGGCTAGACGTCTGGGCTAAATTACTTTATGGTTTTAATGGACGGTGGTGGTGGACTCGTTCAAAGGAGAGCCATACGCTTCGTTTAGGGGGCTTTTTCCTGATGGGTCAGCCGCAACCCCCCCGTACTCACGTCAGAGTTCTATTAGCCTACAATTAGATGAAAAAGCCAATAGTTATTGTGTGTAAATATAAGTGCTGCAAAACACTGTTTACTCCTTTATGCTATAGGACCAGGTAGCGGACTGGAAGGGGCGAGAGAAAGCCCAACTACGATCCAGGAGCTGCTCTCAGAACAGATGGGAGACTGAACCCACGTTGGCTTATTTTTTTCGTGGTAGAGAATTGTGTCAATACAGCTCCAACTCTTATGGCAGTCATTTGGTCAGCAATAGGTAGGGTTGCAAGTACACAACTTTGAACGCTTTTTCGTCGTGACAGATATCTGCATTACAGAAGTCTGTAATTGGTGGATTTTGTTGGGGTTAAGGATCCATCTCAACACTAGATGACGCTGTTGATCCATGTTTTGAACAAGCTCTGTCATCTTGAATGGCTTACAACATGCTGTGTGGCTTGGCTGAAAAATGAAGAATAGTCTATTGATGACAAAATGACAGATATGGACACTCACCGCATTTTGTGTAGTGCAAGTACAATTCTGGTACAATTCTGGATGTAGTGAGCTGGTTGTTTCTGTTGGGCACAAATTGATTTATTAACCATTCATTTTTGTAAAGTGGCGTTTTTAGCTTGCTGTTCATTTTATTTTTCCACCTAGGTGACTATTTTAACTTAACAAATCGTCCTATATTGTCTTATATTGTTTTCAGTTTATAGCCTGTTCTGGCATACGAAACAAAGTTGAATGGTAGCTTATGCGCATTTAAATTTCTAACTTGGCTCAATCAGACTATAGTTCCTGCAAGTACATGTTGATTGATTAGATATTGATTTTTCTAAATATTCTTCCGTGGTGTTTCTTGTTTTTATTATTATTTTTTAAATTTATTTATTTGTGTTTGTTGTGGTGTTATAGTTAAAATGTGGAACCTAATCGTACAAAATGGGCGATACAAAGTTAAACAAATACAACATCAATAAACAGACAGAGAAAACGTTATATTGAGATCTTTAGAAACAGTGCTTTAATTAGTTATAGTTTATATGTAAGCAACAATTATAGCACAAGTGGATAAAACAATAATACCAACAAAAGTTCAGTAATAAACTCAGAAAATAAAAATAAATGTAATTATAGTACGATTTGTATAGCATGACCACAGCAGAAGTCGTTGAAAAGAGATTTTTGGAATCATCGAGGTCAGAATCGTTTGTATCTTGAATATTCCATGATTGGAATGTCACCAACAGCAGTACAAAGTTCCAAAGAAGTGTGCAACAATTACTGGCAATCTGCATATTTATAGAGTGTGAATGGTCTATAAATTTGCTCAATGCGCCCTTCATATTTTACGATGATGTGTAAAAATCGTTAGGAACTCCACAAAACCCACACTGGATTATTTTGGAAGAGGTCTATACAGCTATTGGGCTAGGAATGTGTTCGCTGATATAGCTAAACATCCAATGCTAAATTTTATGAACTCCTCCACGTGGGAGATTTACTACTTTTCCTCGTAGGTTTTACGGGGTCAGTAAGTGGCAGCTAGTATTCATGGGTCGTGTTTATATTTGCGTGTGTCGGTGTTTTACAACGCATGGTGCAAGTGTCTTGCGCTGGCCATTTCTCGATTACAACGTGCAACGTTTGGCTCTTTTCACACATAATATTATATAATTAGTGTTAGGGTAGTCGTGTCTTTCTAGTTATAACTGAATTGGTATTGTAACATTGCGGCATGAATCAATTTCCAAATGTTATGTTAATCGTTAAGTCTCACAAAAGATCAAATATGGCTTACAAATGACTGTATAACCTTCAATAGGTCTATGACACGACTAACAAATCCATCACATCTATACCTACCAATTACTAAAGACTAAACCTCCCTCCGCTGAACACTACATAACCCAAACATGTAGGCCACATTATGAATTCAGACTTGTAAAAAGCATGTATTTCAAAATCTTTATGTGTGAACCATTTCACAACTCCGCGGTTTATCACTCAGATCTTTTTTTCTTGCAGACCTTTGTCGTGATTAATATAACATCGATCATATATCCTCTTGGTTTGTTCGGCATGAGTGCAGGTCCTCTCAAGGTGTATATAGGCCTGCGTCTGACCGCTCGTG